>JARACY010005153.1:0-23112 GCA_029255725.1 Scrobipalpa atriplicella | reverse complement strand
CGCGAATGCCACCATCACTCTTCTTAGGTTATGATTAACTTGCTCTAATGAAAGATATGAATCTTCCTACATTTCTCGCCTTGAGATTTGAAAAACGTCGTCAAGGTTTATGGATTTCTGTAAGGTCGCTTTTTTTTGTCTAATTAATCTTTCAAGAAACAATTTATTTAAGCTCACTATTTTTTAAGTAAAAATAAAAATGAACAATATTTTTTCATGTTTTTACTAGGTTTATGAAACACAGATAAATTACAGTTATATTGATCTTTTTCGTTGTCATACATGTAAAATTAATTTGCTACTTGTAAATGATAATTTCCGTAACTATTGATAAAAAATCCGATCTTTTTTAAATTAAATGGATTATTCCTGAGAGGTGGAGGCTATTATTTTCTCCGAGGATGAAAAAGACATATCTAATCGACCAATTCGATGTTCTGTTCGATCTTTTAGTCTAGATATAACAAATACTAATATGCACAACTTAAAAAGCAACACAATGTTCAATCATACATCGATTCATTGATTAGTTTTAGGAGCAAAAACATCAGGTATATAATTCCTGGTATAATATCGATTCAACATACTCGTAATATAGGGTTAGGTAAGATTAGTCATGCTGGCAAAAAACCTCAGTCGAAGTCTGGCTACAATGGGCAATATTTTAAACTTTTGGCAAGATCAAGACTGAATTCTTTCAGCCAGTAAACAACAGGCGTATTGTTTTTGCGAGTAGAAAGGTGTAAATTCCAGACTCAAGAATCATCAAGGAGAACAAAGTCACTGTTTACAGCGATACACAACATCTGGGAGCACTTTGTGATGATCGGAATATGTTTTTCATGCCTGGGAGCGACACAAACATAGAATGTACCGGCTGTTTCTTGTCCCGGACATGCTAACAAAAGTCAGCAAAAATACCTGAGGGTTTCAGGAAATGAGCTGACAAATCGTAGCAACTTTAACGATACACAATCCTATCTGAAATGCTGAGAGACGCGACTAAAACTGTTGACGTTTCTGCCTATGCCTACCTCGCAAGGGATATTATAGGTATTATGAGGAATTTCAGTGCCGGTCACACTACTCACTCATGAAAACGTCAACGATCACTTCTAGCTGTTTGTATCCGGGTTGCACTTTAATGGAAAGTTGGACGGAACAATCTGTTTGCGGCATCTCACTTCACTAGTCTCTCATCGGGTCGCCCTTGACGGCCACGCTTGCACATTTGCGTACGAATTGTCGTTGATATTTGTCGCGTGCGGTAGACGCGCGTGCGCAGCCCGAGCCTGCATCAGAGTGCACGCTCCGACGAGACTGTGCGACGTCCCAACCTCCCCCGATAACCTTAAATTAGATTGATTGTATTGGCTGATTCATACACGCACACCGAGATCTATGTCTTCGTTGACACCCAACAAATGCGTAAGCTTAAATTAACACAACAGAATTGAGAGATGAATGATTTTCGCGATTTTTCTTGTTGAAAACGATGCTTTTTTTGCATTGCCGTGTCAATGTACGGGATGTTTAGGTTTAGGTCTAAAAATATAAGTAAATAGCTTCGTATGTACGATTGGTATTGTATTGGTAATACACATTTCGAAATTTTAGAGTTGTTGCACTAATTCTCAAGCGTAGCGCCTGTATTTGATGAAAGGCTAAAATAAAACTGACTCGACAGAAATATTACAATCATGTGGGCTAAAATTTTCGTTGATGGTACTACATTACGAAATTTACCCACAAATTAAATGTATTGCCGTCGCTCAATAGGACTCGAATCGACTAATATTCGAGGTAAAAAAGAAAAAAGTATTTGGCATTTTTCTTCAGTGTAATTTGTATTCAGCTATTTAATTTTGTTTAGTTTAGGACGTTTACGCTCTGCCTACCCCATTAGGGATAAAGGCGTGATTATATATATGTATGTATTTAATTTTAGATAATCGTTATCGGAAATAACTGAAGACGTTAGACTGTATAAAAATCAACACATTTGTTTATTTGAGCAACGCATACGAGACTGGTCTATTCTAAAAATCTCTACTGCTATGAAAGTTTGGCTTTTACAGTTTTACTTCTACGATATAATTCAATAAATTTTTCAATGGTGGTGCCGCGCCGGGTCAGAAAAGCACCAACTAAATGATATTAAAACCGACTAAAGGATTTATCTCGTGAATGTGCAGTGTGCAGCAGCGTCTCCTGAGAATGATCTCGTACTTATTTTTTCTAGGTCGTGACGCGTTTCCGATCTTTCAAATTTCAATGTTCCTAAGAAATTAGTTAAAATAAACCATGGGGATAAGCTGATACAGATTTCAGAATAGCCCTGAAACTGACGGCTACCGGTCGCGGCGGCATCATGAAAATATTACGACTTATTTATTTTACCACACGTTGCTTACCACTGACGTACATCGTGAGTCAGCAGGACTCGTGTGGAGAAAATTATCGGGAAAATAATACTTATCTACAATATCTAAAGATATCTTGAAATGAGCAGATACGTTACTTACTATAGAATTATTATTTTATTGATCGGTCTTTTGATTTCTATCTAGCTAGATCATTTAGGTAGGTTTGTTCACAAGGCTTTTCCTGCTCCCGTGGCATGCCGCCGCGTGATGACGAATATTATTATCGCATCTATCAGCCAAACTCCCATAAAATTAGAAAGATAGATGTGTGATAAAATTGGTAGTGCGGACTTATCGCCTACGGGGACATGTTTTGAAATTATTTTACAAAATACAATTTGTTTTTCCAAAAGCGACAGACTTATCTACGCTACTTACACCAACTATGAACTGTCCGACTTGAATGTTTTAGCCAGTCGCATTTAGTCATCATCGCAGATGGCTAGACGGATCGTCTTCTGTTTACCCGCCGCTTCCGTTCGGCGTGAGACAAACATCATCGACAGACTGATATGCGGAAAATTACGCTGAGGAATATTGACCTAAAGTATATCAATGAATCAACAGTAAATATTACAAGTAATACTGTGTGAACCTGTGGTGTGAACGTAGTCAGTGAGCTTTTCAAAAGTTTAGAGTCGGAAAGGGATTGGTGGTAGGTTCAGCGTGAGCTGTTGTGTTCATAGGAAACACTTCAGGCCGTTTCCTGGATGGATACATCATTTGGTAGCGTTTTACGATACCCGCGCGAAGAAATGGAGTGATGTAGTTCTTTCTTACCCGGCACTAAATGCTTTGGTAATGTGATGTAATAAGAAGTCTTTGGAAGATGTGCCATGATGTTTTATTGAGAACAACTTTTCCAAGAAACTAAGAAATAACCGTCCAAATACACTGAGAAGTAGAGATAACCATACATAAAACGACCTAATGCAGTATATCAGAGAGTATTCAATAGTAAACTAATCGATCGCTTCTGAATAAGGTGGCTGAGACACAATTGGAGCTTTCAGACATACAAACAATGACTAATGAAAACCAAATAATTGGGAAAATCATGAAATGCAAACGACAGACGTTTTTTGCGTAATAATACAATGTAATGTAACACGATGATAGAGCCAAATATGAAGCGAATTAGGGATGCAAAGAATTTCCAAGGGTTGAGTGCCTTTTTATTTAATTTGAATCAAATTTCAATAAAGTGGCACCCCCATTTATACTGTAATTTTCTTGTGTATTACCATAATTGATTATTTTATATACAAATACAAATTTGGTGCCAAAAACGAAAAAAGATACTTCTTTCTCCCTCAACAGGGCTAGCAAATCATTAGAAGTCTGGTAATGCAAAATTATTCTAATTGCATAGAATTTGACCAGTCCATTCTACACTTCCTGTACATCGAGTACCAGGAACTCATGAGAGTTAGAAGCGAACCCGGTCCGCGATCTAACAATACGCCGGTCGTTGGTCCGACGCAGCCGGTTCCCAGAAGGTAAGCGGACACAAACCAAAATAGTCGAGTCTTCCGAGGGAGTGAGTCACCGCGGCCGTCCCTACTCGCATCTACTCGATATTCAGTCAGGGTTGCTACTAGACAATTATTTTTTTGAGATCGCAGAAATTCCATGACCGCGTCTATATTATTTTTGTGAATAATTTGGGGCCACAGAAAGGCCAAACGGAAGACAATTAAGAAAGAAACGTCTAAATATAGGGTGACTAGATATGCCCAATGGGCATCTCCGTGTGATGCCGGTTTAAAAATGCGTCCACCCTACTTCTTTTAGTTTACGAAAAAGGACTAACGGCCTAAGAGTTAAATTAAAATACCAATGGCAGCCCTATTACCAACTCACATCTTCCCGATATACAAACGCGATACGAAGCCTATATCTAGCGCGGGATTTATAAATGCACCGCGAGCTCACGCCTAATATGGATCCAGGAAGCGGAGTAAATCATCACGAGTTATAGGCACAGTTTTGGACTTTAACTTAACTTACATTGACGACGTTTTATTTATGCAATAGGTGTTCATATAGTCTTGTTGTTGTTTAGATCTCTTAACAAATGATGATGTGAAAGTATACAAGTGTAAGGTCTAGTTAGATTGAGAAATCAGGAACAAGAATGTATTGTAAAGGCCCATCAATTAATTATAAGGTTCCCGGTCATTGAATATGACGAAAATGATAAGGATTCCTAGTAGACTACGAAATATGTAAAAAACTAAGAGAAGGACAATAAGGATAAACCGAAGTTTAAATTCTACGTAAAGATAACTTAAAATGGAACAGAGTAAATAAAACTGTTGAAAAGAACTCATAGTGATGTGATAAATTAGGTACTCCTTTTTCCTCAACGCAACTAAATAAAAAATAGCGAGTATGTACTCTGAATTCCTTTCGTCGCAAGCTCCAACAAAAACACAAAACGTAAATTTCTTACTTTTATTTAGAGAGAAACCCTGCTATTTTCCTCCTCGATCTACTAGCAGTATCTCTGTCCAGCTATTTCGCACACCTCATTCATCAGGCACCAACAACAACCTATTAAAATGCTCGCCACTAAACTGATTATGCGCCAATAAATCCTTCATTTGTGCATTAAAATAACAGTTAAACTGAGATGCACCTGATACTTGCGTAATATTGGGGCTGATTCTAGCAGTTCACAAAATAAATTATCTTTTATCCCAAAACAAAAAAAATAACTATTTAAATTTATAGCCTGACCGGTGACTAAAAAGACCTGTCATAGAGGTACCATAGAGAACGGCTTATAGGAAGTTCATAAGCCATTCTCATATTCTATCTTCTGTCTTTCTCTCTTCAATCTTTTTAGTCAATGGTCATGCTATACTTCATTTTATTTTGACAGCTCTGAAGCAGCAGGCAGTATTCCTATCTCTTTCCAGTTTCTTATATAGTATACCTAAGTGATGGGCTAGCTTTTAGTTTATTTAGATGTGTCTGGGAGAATCTAAGCCAAAATGCGAGTTATTATTGTAGTTATTTAAACATGGGAAAGGGATGGCTGACATTTACGTGTGGTCACTTGGATATTATATGATTATGTTTCGGCTTAATGTTTTATTTCTGTTATAGGCTTAACAGCTATAATGTGACATAGTAAAATTTCGTAAATAGGTTCTTAAATATTGATTTAAGATATTATAATGGACTATATTCAACAGCTGCATTTAAAACCTGGTGGGTCCTCAATTATCATAACATTGTCATAACATAATATCATAATTTTTGAAGCAATATGATAAGGAAAAAAACAAAACATTTTGTTTCGTATGACAATCTTGACACAAACATGAAACGCAAATATGTTATTTTATTTTTACATTTCGCGTGATTGAATGATTCAGAGCAGGGAATGTGTTCAGAGAAAACATTGCTATTGATGTAAATGGGAATTAGGCGGAACGGTTCTACTTGGAAAACATTTTCATCTATTATAATAAATTATTATGTATTCCTTTGTCGACTTTTACGACACCCGCAGGAAGAGATGGGCTAATACACGGTAGTAGTGTGCGTAAGAGACAGCTTAACGCAAACTGTTAGGGATTGCTCAGTCTACGAAACTGAATAACTTTCACCAGATAATTCTTCCAGGAAATTAAAATATTTTTTTACTTTCCTATACAAAATGATCATCTCGATCAGACAATTAGTATGGGAATGCATTTTTGATTTTATTTTCTGAAAAAGAATTCCTGGTGAAAATTTTACATTTTCGTTAATTGAGCGACCCCAAAAATAATGAAGGTGCATCGGTTTAAGTTGGGTATAATAAATAAGAAATCTAAACTACCCATTTTAAAGCCCTAAAACCCTTTCAATAATACTATCCAGTAATACTTTGATCCAGTAAAAAAAAAAACGGTTTGTCGATCTCGATAGTGAGTGCATCAATCAGCAAATACGTACGCAATCTAATGGCACGGCTACGCACATATTACTCACTAGTTACGCACGCGCACGCCTCGCAACGCAACGCGATTACACACTCTTTGTAGAGTTGAGACAATGTGCAGCACTATTTTGGTACTTAGCATTTCTCTTACAAACCTAAACGCCGACTCATTCAAAAAGAATCCAAGATAGTAAAGAAATGAGCTGACACACTTCATGTATGTGATCTTTTGTAATTATTTATCTTCAAAAAATTTGTTATAATGATAATTTCGTGTACAGTACAGTGGTCTTATTTTATGCTAGTATTATCAAAGGCGGTAAGATGTACGTTGTATTGTACTTTCATGGTTTGTAAAATGTTAGTATACATCTTGTTGAAGTAAGAACAGGATTAATTAATTATACAAGCTGTTAGGGGGAAACATTGTTTAGTCAACGAAACTGAACAACTTTCACCAGGAAATTCTTTCAAAAAAATATAAAAAAATACGCTTCCCAAAGAAAATGACCACCTCGATAGAGACGGGTTGTATTGGGAATTGGGGAAGCCAACATATTCTTTTTTTCATTTCCTGAAAGAATTTCTTTGTGAAAATTGTTCAGTTTCGTTGACAGAGCAACCCCTATCAGTTGCGGGAAGTTGTCCCTTACACCTTGTATATCTAAGGATTTGACCAATTTACCTGCTAGACTGTGGCTTATCTCATCGAGCGGTGAAATTGACAAATTCGCGCAAAAACTTGGCAAAACCAGGCGAAGAGATTAAGCAGTGTCATCTGTCACACTATTCCAGCGATATTAAGCTCGGACGATTGATATACAGGAAAAATTAATCAAGAAAGATCTCGAACTATTTAAATCTCTATTCATATCTAGGTTCAAGGTCTAAGCGAAGCTGTCTATTTTACCAGTTTATGAGTAACTAAAAAGATTTAATTTCATAAATATGAAAAGTAAGAATTATAAATTCGCCACGGGCAGGATTTCAAACTCAAAAACGGGTTTCATTTCGGTATCTGGTAAAATGTAAAGAAGTACGTGAAAGCGATAGATAAAATCTAAAGAAATTCAGATCTTTCATCTAATCGTCTTCTGGAAACAAACATCGAAATCAGAGTATAGTGCCCTAACGTTTACCTATCCAGACATTTTAAAAAGATTGTGTTCTTGCACTATAATTTTAAGGTCATTATTTCTTGTAAATCAATTCATTACTGCGTCAGCTTTACGGCCATTTTCATCCCAAAAAACAAAAGCACTAAGCTGAGCATCTCCAGAGTCACAGATCTAGCCGTGTTTCCGCGCGGTTGGGCGCGTCGTCACCGCCGCATTTGTCGACAAAAGGACTACTTCGACTGCGCTGACTCACAGCTGGTGGATGCTGGTATGTCCTGGCAAAGGATAGCTATTTCCACCCCCGAATTACTCACCGCCCAATGGTGCATTGCACAGCTCGCTGAGCGGGTTTATTTTGTACAGCGATATACAGTGTGCGTGAAAAAGATGTCGCTAACATAAAATACAGGTAACAAACGTTTCGCCGTAAATCTGCATGGATTTTGATATCTTGTCTATACTACATATAGCCGTGATTGACCTAGTCACTACTGCCGCATTATGCAACTCCTTCAACAGCTGGTGGAAGTTGGTATGATAGCTATTACCATTAATGATGCATTGTACATCTTAGCTGAGCGGGTTCATTTTGTTTCACGGTATATATTGCAGAGTGTGCAATAGTTGTCACGGTTATAACTGTTCCAAGTAATGCTACGCGGTGATATTTAGGTCTGTTTATACATTAGATTGCCTTGTCAACTATAGATTTGTATTTTTTGTTATGTACAATTATGTACGTATTTGTATTGTGAATAATCATCTAAATTATTGCACACGTATTCTTTATCTACACAAGTGCCTCGATTATTATTATATTACTGAACCCTAAACGCTGGTTTACAATATAAATGTTTAGAATATTTTTGGATAAAAACCACGGAGGGAAAAACACATTGCCAACGCCATCTAGTGTCGCCTAATGAATAAGAAAAACTGGCGACTCACCAAAAACATGAAAAGTGCGGGATTCGAACCCACTTCAGTTCTGCAGGAAATGTTTCTATCTCTCGTATCGCTCACAGGCAAGAGAATTGTTTTTATTTATAATGTCGTATGTATGGTGGTCATTGTATGGCTGGCTTTTTCTGCATAGATTGTATATTTTCTAATGATATCCGGATAAAACGGGGTGTAAGGGACAGCGTACGCAAACTTATAGGGGTTGCTCAGTCAACCAAACTGACCAACTATCACCGGGATTTTGTTTCAGCATATGAAAAAAAAATGCTTTTTCATACAGTGACCGGCTCGATCCGACAATTTGTATGGAAAAGCACTTTTTTTTTAAATTTCCTGAAAAAAAAAAACTGGTTATAATTGTTCAGTTTCGTTGACTGAGCAACCCCTATCAGTTTGCGGGACGCTGTCCCTTACACCCAGTATATTGTAACAGTAACCCAGCATTTAATAAACAAGCATGCATGCAGCACTCACCGTGCGTGAAGTACCGGTCGAGGCCGGCCATGTTCTTTACTTCTACGTAGTCGTCGAAGTTCACGTCCGTCAACTCCCACGCGTTCTGTAACATACATACCCAGAGATGTGAAGTTTGGAAAATATAAATACTAAATACAAAATACCTATTTGCATTTTGTATCTGAATACGTTTATAACGAAAAGTATTTTATTTGAAAAACTTATTTTGTATTCAAATACGTACATTTTACAACCTATTTTGCACATCTCTACATACCATTTGTAAAAGTTATATTTACACATCATCTTTTTCTTGTATGGGTTTCGATTCGAGCGAACCTATGACCGCTGGTGTCAGGGCTTTTAAACCGTCGAATTGCACAGCTAATAGACTTCGGCCATGGTTTGGATAATGACCATTATCAATCAAAGACAGCGATAGTGGTTGTTTTGTTAAGCATTAAATCTTTTTTCTTCCAGACATTTAGGTGATTCAGCATACATTGTCCTAACCAAACTGGGGATTTCACAAAGTGATAAATTGACAAATATCAACTCTGTTTTCCCTCCCTGGGAATCGAACCCAAGACCTCCGGATCGGAAGCCCATGGCATACGTTAATTATAGTCACGCCTTATCTTTTACTAGGAAGGCAGAGCATCAACAGTCTAGCTAGTAAGGAGTGATCGCCGCGTTTATCAAATCTTCAAGGGTATTTCAAATAGTACCAACCATGTTTGATCTACTCTACGGGTTTTCTGAATGTCACCAAAATTGTAACACACCATAAGAATTCCTTTACTGTGTCTTACAGTATGCTTATGAAGAAAAGCATTTGGTATAGATAGTCTATATTTATAATTATAACTCGTTTTCATTCTAGAAGTCCTCTCAAAAGTTTTTTTTTTAGGTTTATCCGACTGTCTTAATAGTATCTGTTTTTAAATATTTTGACACTAAAAAAGAAATGATCACTTACAGGGTCAACTTCAATCTGCAATGGCATATGATATCTAGGATCAACTGGCAACCTTTGTGATATGTTTCCGTTGTACTCTTTCGGTGTCATCGGACTGTTTCCTGAACTGAGTCTATCACAATAATTCTGATTATAGTCTTGATTCTGCACCGAGTTAGAATTACTTAATACGGATGGACTTCTTGCCGGAGACAACTTCTCCATTTCTCTATTCCAATATTGCTCTACGTCCGCATGCCTCGGGTTGATATTGCCAATGTTGTAGTTCACTATAGGGGATAGACGTCTAGGGGAGGACGCTTCGCTAAATATGACTGGGCTTCGGACCACTCGCAAAGAATCCTGTGGAGTGCTGCCTTCGCTCTGACCGAAGACTCTCTCCGGGGCTGGAGAACTGGAAGTCCGGTTTATAGTAACCGGTGATCTACCAGCTTCAATGTAAGCTTCAGGCCTTTTGAACTGCTGCGGGATCCTAACCGGTCCTATCCTATTATGTACATCCGGTTCGTCTCTAGGCAACGCTACCGTTCTAGGAGTTGCCTCCGCTTTCATTAACGTCTGTAGCTTATTCACTTGTGTTTCTACGAAGCTACGTGGTCTGGGCTGGTCTCTATTAGAACTATTGGAGTTTCTAAGGACTACGACAGGTTCTGAGTCTTCGTAGGGCTCCGGTTCGGTCTCCAGGCTCTCCCGGGTATCGTATGTCATGTAATCGTCCTCAATGCTGTCGGTGGTATCGTCCTCTTCGCAATCGTTGTAGTCTATGGGCGTGTCGGCGCCCGGAAAGAACTCACATAGCGCTGTCATTAATTCTACTACCTGTAAATAGAGAATTCAAATTTTAGATACTTGTGTGTTGAGCAAACCACACGGGCACTAAAATCTAAGTCCCGCGCAGATGGTTGATCTCTAAGAGATTAGCCGTTGTCACCGAAAATCGGTTAGTTTACTATGCTTCTATCCTTTTCTATCTCTCAGAACCGTCAATTACTAGAACGAGAAATAGACTGGAAGTGCAGTCGCTCGGACTTTCTTGCTCTACAAAATGACGGTTCTGAGACCAGGCTATTTTTTATTTTTGTAACACCTTTGTTTATAAAAAAATATACAACGTGTAACAGAAAGGGTATATGCATCGAGAAATGTGTGAATCTACCCATGAAACTGAACAACTTTCCCTAAGAAACATAGGTCGAAATACGAAAAAAAAATTTTGACTGCCCATACTAAATACGCTATCAGCTGATGCATTTTGTATGAAAGGTCACAATTTTTTTTTTCGTTTTTCGACCTATGTTTCTTAGGGAAAGTTGTTTAGTTTCATGGGTAGATTCACACATTCCTCGATGCATATACCCTTTCTGTTACACGTTGTATAGGTAATCTGTACAATACCTTGGCCATACTGGGTCTCTCCGCGGGTACTTTGCGCCAACATTGCGTCATCAACTGCTCTATCGGCTCAGGACAACCCTCTATTAGGTTTGGTCTTTGTCCTGAAAGCAAAATGAAACTGTTTTATATTCAATTATACCTCAAAAACATTTTGATATGTTTCTACTCTCCGAACTATATCGCTGTATTTTTAATATTATTTTTTATATAAATCTGAGGCAACAGAAAACTAATTGAATAAAAATATTTCGACCTATTTTTAATAATGGTTTCTATTTTCTGTATCTGATGATGAGTAGGTATAAATCCAACCTTAAAATATTTACTGTGCTGTTTCTACATATGGTGCCCATAAATGAAAATGATTTATAAAATGTACATACATACCAATACACCGAAAATATTACTGCTAGTTTTTTGTTTCTTGAATTTTTAGAACAGGTTTTGTTAGTAAGAGTACTAGACCAAATACCTACCAGGACTTAAGAAACAATAGGTTATTTCAATGCCGCCCTGAGTTTTATAAAGCTACTGTTGACTCATAGATTGATGCATCATAAAGGCGCCATAATTGGACATTTAATGACATAGTGAGCCCTGTTCAATTTGTAACACCGATTTAGGTGTGCAATAAAACTAATATTATGAATTCTATTGTTTAACACAGTTTATGACGGATCTAAGTTCATCTGAGGTA
Source organism: Scrobipalpa atriplicella (assembly GCA_029255725.1). Classification (NCBI taxonomy): domain Eukaryota; kingdom Metazoa; phylum Arthropoda; class Insecta; order Lepidoptera; family Gelechiidae; genus Scrobipalpa; species Scrobipalpa atriplicella. The sequence goes on along the minus strand of JARACY010005153.1, from coordinate 11,141 downwards.
TTTAAATTACTGTAACAATGATGTATCATCTTCATCACATTTTTATGTATCTTCAAAGAATAAAAATGATGATTTCTACCACCTACACAACACACCGTAAACTAGTGAATGTGGAAACAGCCTAAGGTTGAAGAACAACCTTTAAAACACTGTCTGTTTTACCTATTTAACCAGTCTCCTGCCTCAGCTTGCATATTGACGAAGTTACAGTAAGCTTGAATGACAAAATTGTATTATATTGTATTGTAATTGTATTGTTTTGTTTTAAATTTTATTGTTTTAAGCCTTGCCTAAGTAATATGGTTCAAGGACAAAACTATAAAACCTGTCTGTATAATGAGTGGCAAGGCTTGCAAGGTTTCTGAGACAACCACATTTCTGAGTTCACAAGTCAAGGATTCCCGCCTGCATTGTCCTAACCAAAGAGGAAATAGTTTCAGAAAGTGATATTGCAAAGTTTACATAAAAGGAGAAAAAATTTGCTGACGCAACTTTTGGAGTGTGAACCTACCCATGAAATTGAACAAATTTTGCCAAGGAACATAGGTCGAAATATGAAAAAACAAATAACTGGCCTTCCTATACAAATTAACTCAAGCTGGGCAAAATTGTTCAGTTTCATGTGCAGGTTGACACCCTCTTTGGTCAGCACATTTTTTGACTCACTGTGTATCCCCGTGAGAACCGAGCCCACGACCTCCCGACCTCAGATCAGATAAGCCCACACAATAAAATAAAGTTAATAATTACCATTGTGCACAGCCCACATAATCCTAAATGCTGAACCGCCCTCCTCGAAGGGTTTCCTCCTTGACAGCACCTCCCACAGGATGATGCCCCACGAGAACACGTCACACTTCTCCGTGTACGAGGAGCCTTCGAATACCTGGAAATTAACAATATTACTGTGAATAATAATAATATAAATAAAGAAAAAGGAAATGGGGCGCAAATGACATTGATCTGGGGTCGAGCGCGATACTTGTCAAGAAAGAAACAACGCGGCGCAAGTTTTTGTATTCCCATACAGTCCGCACCCTATACTGTACTGATTAGGTTATCTCCCACACATCATACGAAACTATAATAACAGACAACATAAAGACATTTCTGGTAGGAATATTAATCTTCTGCAAGTTTGCAGTAATCACAAAAATACTGGATATCGTTTCTGATAAATTCAAAGACATATTTTAAAGTATCTCACCTCTGGTGCCATCCAAGCTGCGCTACCTTTATTATTTGTCATGTATGTGGCTTTATCCGCAGCAGTTCCAAAGTCGCATATCTTCAATCGCTGTCCAAAGCCTACTAACAGCAAGTTAGGCGGCTTTAAGTCTCTGTGAATGAGTGGTTTTGGCTTCATTGAGTGTAGATATGCTACTCCCTGTAATAGGAAAATAGAAGAAGTTTTATCAGGTAGATCATAATTTTTTATATATTTTTTTATTTCCTCTTTCCTGGACTTTATCCTAAATGAGAAGTCTATAAAGAAATTTTAATAATCTTAACAAAATAATACTATAGTACTAATAAGCATGCATTGAAGAAATATTTCAGCATAAGAAAATTGTACTGGAATAATAATTTATTTATGCTAAATTACAATTTGTTAAGTCTGGCACAAGGCATCCAAAATATAATAATTACAGATATCAGTTATGAAGTGATAGTAGAAATCTTCATACTACAATACTACTAAGCCTAGTCTAGTACTGTTTTGATATGAAAACAATTTGCCTCTCTAGGTACTTGTTTTTACAGTAGTGTACTACCAAGAATTTTATTATTATCATTTGATTTATCAGTTATATTCTAAGATCCTGTATAAGTAGCATTGATTTGGGCTAACACAATGTCTTAATTATTTTAAAACTAGCGGACCCGGCAGACTTCGTCCAGCACAAAAAACAACTTTTCCCGTGGGAATGACATACTTTCCCGTGGTAAAAGTCAGCTAAAAACCTTCCTCATGAATCACTCTATTTATAAAAAAAACCGCATCAAAATCCGTAGCGTAGTTTTAAAGATCTAAGCATACATACAGACAGAGGGAAGAGACTTTGTTTTATACTATGTAAGGATTAGTCCTATTGCTCTCAATTGAATTATAATAAATTAATCAGCTGTTTTTCATCTCTGAATTACTGCCTTTGTCTTTTACATACCATGATGTTAGTAAACCATGATGTAGTATTTAAGGTTGTAACATAGTGTTATAGCTCCCAGATAATCATACTAAGCAACTGAACAAAACAAAAAGCCTTTGTTATAAGTTTTGGCAAGTATTTTCCAGATTGCCCGCCCTTGGCAAGCAGGCAGAAAAAATAACGAAACTTAAATAAGGAGTGCAAAGGGGGCAGACGGCCTCAAAATGAATTATTCTTAATAGTAAAAAATAATCTAATAATCAAATGTTAATACATACCTCAGCGCACTGTCTAGCCCAGCTCATAGCATGAGCCGCTGTGTATTTGGGCTTGGGGCGATTGTGGAGGACGTTGTAAAGAGAACCACCCTCCGCATACTCCATCACCAGACAGACATGCGCGCCTTGGGTACATGCTCCGTACAACCGCACAATGTTTGGGTGCGACACTCGCGACAACTGCCGCACTTCTATAGCAAACTCCCGCTTCTCTGCCTCAGAATTTATGTGCTTCACTGCCACATAAGTGTTCCTCCATAGACCCTTCCATACCACACCAAATGCTCCTTTTCCTACCACCTGTTGACATTATTTTATTAGTACAAAGCTTAAGAACAAACACATAAAGTGTAACATTAGTTTTATATTTACCGATAACTCCTGTATTTCATTGTAATCTATCTCCTCTACGAACGTCTGCTGGACGGGAGAATCTTGCACGCTAGAAGCCATCTGTACACTTAATATCACATTATCGAAACTACTAGCAAATATTGATTACAAAGATCGAAAAGATCCCTTTGAAATTCCTTAAAATTAAGTAAAATTAGTTGGTTATATCAATTTTCTCAGTGTTGTTTGGCAAAGAAAAGCAACTGCGACAAGGCCGCCATCTTTGAAACTGAAGATGAAATGTCATACGCACAGTAGAGATTATTCTCAAAATATTAGGTACAATCACAGTTATTTTCATGATAATCTCTAGTATTGTTAACGTTAAAACACCTTTTTTCAGCTACTTTCATTCTTCCTGTGGTTCTCAAACTTAATTTTTAACACCAAAACTCAAGTTGCCAATCAAGGAGTTTTTATTCTTAGTTTGCGCTGAGCAGAGGGTAAATTCGTTAAAATTTTAATTTTATACTTTTATTTTTCGGTACTCGCAACTCTGGCGTAAAATATGCGTAAAATGGTGTATGGTAATGTTCACAAAGTACTATACTGTCGCCGTTTAGAAATTATTGTTGGATTATGTACCTACCTATTGTTGTTTTTGAATATGGAACTGGTGCTCAGTACTCAGGGGTTGGCAGGTATGTAAGTACCTAGATATATTTTGCATGCCAGTCTCTCTTTCTTCTTCAATAATTTAATTTATTTATTACCTATCCTACCCGATAGTGGGGTTTGCCTGGGACATGGTGAGGTGAACTACAGCAAATGGTGAAAAAAAAAAAACTATTTCTTGATCCCACCATTATAATACAAGGAGGATATATTATTATATTATATTCGTATCCAATCCACAGACGTCTGTGATCCAATCACAGATTTATTCTCATAATCTACATCTAGTGCTTCATAGATCTTCTTTTCAGCATACACGTTGCTACCCCGATGATGGTACCTAACCTACTCCGGATTGCTAGGTCCTGCAAGCTGCAAGTTAGGTAGGTAAAGCTAAAGAATAAGGATTAAGACGTGTTAGTAAAACGAACAAATATTATGTTTAACATTTAATTTACTTTTTTCAAAAGAAAAGTAGACGAACAAGAAAGTTAGTAATAATAATAAATATGCGCCACTTTGTAATAAAAATCATAACTCGCAAAATGCCTACGGATTTTCTAAAACGTTGTTTATACCTACAATAAATTCTCTTAAAATAATCGCCACCCATTGATATTTAGAAATATGAAACGGCCGTTTTCATCCTACATACATACATATATAAAATCACGCCTTTATCCCTAATGGGGTAGGCAGAGCGAAAACGACCGAGAGGTCATTCCGCCACGTCTGACAAGTTTTGATTTTGAGGGTTATTTCAGATGGTCATGTGTGTTGCTATAGTATAGTGACAGGTTGTCAGCCCATCGCCTAAATTGCTATACATTAAAACCCTCGAATCCCTTAGCTGGTTTTTACAGCATGCCCGGGAGGAGATTCATTTTAGCAATCTTAAGAATTTGAAAAAGAAAATAATTTTTCTTAAAGTGGTGCTGGCACTGCGAACGAAGACTCTTACATTATTTTAAGATGAAAATCACATTTATTTACAGACGTAAAATATAATAAACTATTTAGACATAATTTACGGAGCCATTTTCAGAAAAGCCTACTTAGCTTGCAAGTAATTGTAATTAATAAGGAAGTAATTACTTGCGAGCGTTATTTTTCTGTTAAAAGTTACATTACATTTACTTTATTTTTGACATTTACTGCCGCTGTATTAGTCTACCTACCTACCTAGGTGTTCCGATGATCCAGAGTTCGTGGATTTAATTCCCACATGGGAGAACACAAAGTTGATAAATAATCGTCATTTATAACTTAGTGAGATTTTCCCCAGTTTGGTTAAATCACTTGATGATGAATTCCGTGCTTCGGAGGGCTCGTAAAGCTGTTGGTCCCAGTAGCTATCTTTGATAGTGGTCGTTACATAAACCATGGCCTGTTATCCTTGGTTGGTTTAAAACTTCTAACACCAGGGTAAATTCATCGGGTCGTTCGTCGAATCCAAAAACCCACTCGATAAGAAGTATGAAATTTTCCTTGGAGGACCCACCATACCATTCACACTACCCCCAGTGGTATTGTGGGATTGAACAATACCACCATCACCTGGAATCAATCATACAGTTAGATCAGATGCTATTGTACCTATTCTAAATTGGTCTGATGCTCTAAATCATGCAACGAATTGATTTGTGATGTTCTGGAAAGTTCAAGACTTCTATGAGATTTCAAATATGAACGATCAGATTTAATCTGTTTGACTTCTTCAGCATCATAATCTGATTCGTTTTCAAATATGTTAAGAAGATCAGCAGCTTCCTTACAGTTGAAAATTTGTGCCACTTCTATTGGTGTTTCATTTCTATGGTTTCTCGCATGCAGATCAGCGCCCAAATCTAAGAGTATTTTGATGAGGTCACAGTTGTTACTCAAAGCGGCAAAGTGTAGAGCTTGTCGCTTACCAGGCGCTGATGGGTCATTAACTAGAGCGCCCCTTTCTACTAAAATCTTCAATATTTCAGCTTCTTCTTCAGTTGGTGTACACATCATGACGAATTCTGTAATTTGGTACACATAAAGTTTGGAATCTATTCTTATGAAAGATTATAAATAGGTGTAAATAGGAACTGCAGGCAGGTATACCAAAAGAACAACAATCCCTCTTATAGAAATAAATTTTATATAGATATCTAACCTACTATCAGCTATAATTTCTACATGGAAAGATTGGGTCCTAGGTACTTAGGCTCGTATTTATAAAACGATCTCAAGATTGAGAGCAATATGAAGTATGGATTTGACAAATCGTTTTGTACTGAAATGACATTTCTGATACGAACTCAAACTCGCTGTCACTCTTGAGAGCTGATTATAAATACGGGCCTTAGTTTCTATAACTTACGAATAAATATTCCCGTGTCCATTGGACATGAGCGAGTCAAAATTTTTGCGTTGTATTCGAAAAGAAGTTTTGCTATCTTTACGGATGGACTGAAAAAAATAATAATAATAATTTTCTAACGCCAACTGAAAGATTTTTGGTATTTTTATAAAACTTAAACTTTCTTCCATGCTGGACTGGGATGGGAGCGATAGAAAAATATAGAAAGTTCCAGCTGCCCTTCCTCCCGGGCATGCTGTAGAAAGTCAGCTAAAGTGATCCGACGGTTACAGTGTGTGTATTGTATATTTAGGCGATGGGCTGACAACCTGTCACTATAGCGATACACGTACAGCCGTACAATCTTAAATTGCCCTTAATATAGTCAGACATGGTGAAAACGTGGTGAAAACGCATTTTCTAGGCGTTTTTAGCTCTGCTTACCCCGTAAGAGATAAAGGCGTGACTTGGGCGTGCCTTTATGTTTGTATGTAATGTAGGTATGTTATAAAAGGTTCCGCTTTAAAAGGAATAAATTGTGGAATCGTACTTCCTCATGAGGCAGAGCATCAATGGGGTCATGCCAACGTCGTCCTTGATAGTAGGGACGATACCGGCTTTTAGTAACATCTCGATCAATTCTAAGTTCCTGTTTTGAACAGCAAAATGTAACGCGGTACGTCCTAGATGATCTTTTTGTTGTATGTCCACTCCGTGGCTGCAATTTTCAATGACTTATTAATAATGATTATTATTAGCCTATACTGTACCACTGATGGTGATAATAATTGTATAGGTAAAAATAATTTCTGGACCATGTCTTCGATAAAATAATTATAGAATAGAAAGTTGAATATTCACCAAGATATTCACTTTATTAATTCTCTAATTACTCGATTGTCTCCAATCACAGCTGCCGCTAAGATATTGGTTTCCTCTTCTAATACTTCAACAGGATCAACAGGATGGTGGAGTTCTAAATCAATATCTCTATCGGGAACTTCTTCAATAAGGCTTTTAGCTGTATTGCTTATCGTGAAGTCCGAAACATCCATCAAACTTAAAGACCGCGGTGAACCCGGAAATGAAGGGATGTAAACATCCAGAGATTCTTCCGACGGTTCTGCATCTAAAAAGTGTTTTATAATTTTAGTTTTATTTATCACACAGTGAAAATTACATTACAAAAATACGAAATTACATGTCAGATTATAAGCATTCACAAAGTGTTATAAGTTGTGTGTTCGATCTACCTATGTTACTGGGCTATAAATATTTCCTATATTGGGAAATTTGGGAACCGATATTTGTCATTGTAGATTTTCGGTTAAGGTTTGATACAACGATACCACGTACCATATTTGCAAAATTATATTTTCTTACTTACTTCATATCTATCTACTCCAAGTCCCGGCATTCTTCACCTTTTTTTACCAAGATTCAAAATCATATTCTTTTAGAATAAAATAGTGATTTTTGATAATGCTTTGATAAGTTTATGGAATTAAATAAATTACAACCATTTTGTGTAGTTCAATATAGTATTATTATTTAAGAAATTAAATACGTGACAAATGGTTAATGCACTACCTATTTCTCATTGTTTCTTTTGTTGTATTCAAAACCTGTATTTTTGTCTAGCGCTTGATCACTTCTTTCAGGATATTGACTGTCTTCCACTATAGTCTCCAGTTTAGGTAGACTTTCCAATAAAGATTGCTTCTTTTTTGACATTAGTAAGGTACCTTCTTTTTCATACAATACGTCTCTATTTCGTAAGTATGATATTACTATAGAATCGTTATCATCGAAGTCATCTACAAGAATCTCATGATCGCTTTGTAAGTTGATATCAAACATTAACACCTCATCCCTCGATACAGATTCCCTCACCGGCGGCTGCTGAAGTAATTCTGCCGTAATTTCTTTGCTTGTTGAAGGAAAATCACTGGGTATTACATTTTTATTCAAATATTTCGCAAATATGGTATCAGTATTGTAATTCGTTTTTCTTTCAACGATCAACTCTTTCGAGCTTGGGTTGCTTATACCATTCGAGTCAACAATGACGAACATCGGTTCTTTCTCTGGAATGGCGAGGCCATGCTCTTTCCTGAGTGCGCATTGTAAGTGGATATCGTCTTCACTGGAAAGAACATATGACTTAAATGCTTTGAAGAAGTTTCTCAGGGACAGTCTCGAGTAGAAGTTCCGCTGATGTCTGCAATTAACGAAATGGAAGACGTTGAGAGAGCGTCAGGAGTTTTCCAGTAGTGATTTGACGTGCTTTTGGTAGAGTTTTTAATCTTTGGAATCTGAAAGTGTACTTTGGGATTGGGAGCAGACAAAGTTTTCCGTTCATGCTCTTGTCGCTTCTGGGCTCTTATCAGTTCTGCGATATGGCGTGGTTGTGGTTGTTCGGAATAGAATCCCAACAACGCCCGATATACATCTATGCTTAAGCGGCGAACGAACATTGTAGTGTAATTATAAATGGTAGAAAAATATTCATACGTCGACCGGAGACTGTTATAGCCGTCTTCTGTGGCTTCTTGGGTGGTAAGCTCATTGTGCCGGTAGCTGGTAGTCGGTACAGGTGAGATTTTATTTACTTCTTCTTCTTCTTCTTCCGAATTATTTTCTCTTATTCTATCAGATGTCTCTTCATTCATATTATCTTATGGATATCCTATTAAACTTAAATTACATTTGGCAATAAGATAGATTATAAACCAAATACGCAAAATAAGGCGTACGATAATTTCGTGAGGCCATTATTAAGTTTGACATTGACACATTGACGGCAATTTAGTATTTGTCTTTATAACAATTTTAATGAACCAGTCAATACTGTTTTTATAAAAAAGTTATCGTTTCTCTATCATTTCATTATAAAACCTACCTATACCTAAGTTAGCTAATATTATATTTTCTTTGCTCTAAGCTATAAGTAAAACCACTTATTGAATGAAAGGGTTTATTAAAATAAAAGACCAAATTTATTATACTAATTTAATACAGCAAGTTTACCATTTACACATTTAACTATTACTAATTATTTCAATAAAATTGTGAAGTCAAACTTCACTATCAATATTCGGAGAAACTAGACATCCATTGATCTTTTTTAATATAGTTGTGATTTAAGTGAAAAGATATGCAAAGAACTGAGGTAGGACGAAATGTACGAAACATAACAGAATGATATCAGATATCTTAACTGTAAATGAGATTAAAAATATGATCATAATGTTGTCAATAGTCAATATTTTGAACCAAAAACTTCTAACGTTCAAAATATTAATATTTTTGCACTCAGCTAGGCCCTTCCATGTCTAATTTCATAAAAATAAACTTAACCGTTAAATCTAATATGTCACTAAATTGGTAGGTATCCGCTACAAACTGCGAATTGAATGCGCGACAATCTCCCGCCCCAAATTTATGCCAAGATGGCGCCTTCAGCAGCAAGCCTGCTCACCTCCTGTCGACTTACGACTGCATTACCGTGGAAGAAATTGGCTGGATTTACTTTCCCACGGTGATGCATCAGCGTGGGCGGTGAGCAGGCGGCCACATGGACGCTCTGATCTAAGAGACCGCTTAAAGTATCAGCCGTCGGTACACAGGGATGTCCTGCTCCTGCACCCGCGGCGCGGAACGCAGCAGCTCCGCCAGCGTGTAGAGGTCATCACGGGGCCTGTAGTTGTTCTGGTGCATCATGCCATGCTGAGCGCTTCCTTGTCACCATGGAACCTCTTTACCTTGTTGGGCATACTGCCTCTTGCGGCGCGCTTCTTCTAACTCGTACCGGTGCGCCAATTCAGACGGGTCAACTTGAGCGACCTGGCTCCAGTCGGGGTAGCCTCGCGCTAATGCCATGCGGTTCTGTTCTGAGAAGTAAGAGTGGTGGGGAAAGTCTCGTTCGCGGGGTCCCATGACTACAGGCTCGTTGTACCATACATCACCATTCTCATCAACCTCTGGCTGGTCTTCTTCAGAGTTCACTTGTCCATAGTATCTGTTAGCAGCCCATTGGTTCGCGTACTCTTGCTTCCTTCTTTCTTGTGCTTCCATTAGGTTAAGAAGGGCTCGGACATCAGCAGCACTAAGACCGGAGTCACGTTTACGGCGTTCTGAGATCGGTCTAAATAACAAACATGGTTTAGATATAGTAAAATAATTACGTACTAAAACGTTTTTAAACTAAAGCAGAAAATACGAAATATTCACCTGAAATTCTTCTTATTTCCGGAGCTTTTAGTGGCAGACTTGGCGGAAGCAGCTGCGCCCTCCTACCTTGGTGCCGCTGCCACGCTTGCGGCGGTGAACATCATGCTCAGAGGCCGCCGTGTCAACTGGCGACAGATCATCGTGTGCCGGTTCCGGTCTACAATGTATGAAACAAGCGCTAATTATGTTAATATTTATGCTTTGAATTTTCTGAAACATTTTTAAGACAATTTTTGAATGATAAAATATTCTTACTTTAGATTTTTCTTCCCGGATCCATTCTTGGTGGCGACTTTAGTCGCGGGCACCGGCACCGCCGACTTTAGTACCACTACCTCGCTTGCGGCGGCGGGGAGTCGTAGTTGGAAGCGAGCCCTTCCATGCTGGAGGCTCGCCGTAGAGCTCCGGCCTCATGATCAGGTTGTCGAGCTCCCCGGTAGACTGGGGGGAGATTCGTAGCGCTGCTCCACAGCCTGCTCATAGCCTTCCACGTTACCTAATATATTGTACTTGTTAGCACAGAAGATAACAGGATAAAAAAAAGGTGGTGAAAGACGCTCGCTTTGGTGTGGCCATTACCTTCTTCGCTGAGGGCGAGCGGATACGGTTCCAGATCATTTTTGTCGCTCTTGTTCAGGAAAAGGGACTGAGTGTCGTCTTTCGTTTGGTCCCAATTTTCTGGTAGTTCACCTATTGGACCGCCATCTAAAACGTGATTCGTTCGAGAAAAAGTTTGCTTAGAACTTAGCAATGAGAAGCACACGAATACTTTACAATATAGGCGCATACCGAAGCGAGCAATTTAAAACTTAAATACATAGGTAGTAAAAATTAAGTTTGAGAACCACAGGAAGAATGAAAGTAGCTGAAAAAAGGTGTTTTAACGTTAACAATACTAGAGATTATCATGAAAATAACTGTGATTGTACCTAATATTTTGAGAATAATCTCTACTGTGCGTATGACATTTCATCTTCAGTTTCAAAGATGGCGGCCTTGTCGCAGTTGCTTTTCTTTGCCAAACAACACTGAGAAAATTGATATAACCAACTAATTTACTTAATTTTAAGGAATTTCAAAGGGATCTTTTCGATCTTTGTAATCAATATTTGCTAGTAGTTTCGATAATGTGATATTAAG
>JARACY010005152.1:0-23116 GCA_029255725.1 Scrobipalpa atriplicella | reverse complement strand
CGCATCTATGCTGTCAAATTGGTATGGGAGTTTCGGGAGCGACGGGCATGCTACAGGGGGCTGGTACCCTAACTAGTTGGTTGACTGTATCTTGCAGTACTTTTGGTACAGTTTTGTAAAATTGATTTCCAGGTCTAAAATACCTCCACGACCAGAAGATAGTCCACCGCGACATCAAAGGCGACAACGTGCTCGTCAACACATACAGTGGGGTCGTGAAAATATCTGACTTCGGTACTTCCAAGCGGCTGGCAGGATTATGCCCTTCCACTGAGACCTTCGCTGGGACGTTGCAGTATATGGCACCGGAGGTTATTGATAAGGGACAAAGAGGATACGGAGCACCTGTAAGTAAATTTTACGCCATTTATTTAACTTTTCCCCTTAAGGGTTTATGTGCTCGCGGCAACTGTCCCTTTCAAACCAATGACAGAATGCGCGCTCTGTCCTTTTCTAGCATGGGGCTGTTTCAAGCCGATTTCATATATTTTTGCATATATCTCAATGTATACAAAAAGTATTGAAAAACAGAGTTGATTATGATGTTCTTCATAATTATACGGTGATTTCGATATAACATTTGCTGTTTCTAAGCTCATAGAAATGTCACAGTTGTTCAAATTCGGCATTGAGACGCCAGATTTTCATGATATTTCTGATGATTTCCTGGTGTAATCATAGTATTTTTAGATTATATCTATGAATCTAGTTGTTCTCCATATTTTAGAGAAGCTAACCATATATAGATTTATTGAAAATTCAACTATTAACTATACTAACAAAGTCAAATGCCGGACCGTGTTTAGCCCGATTTAGAGTACTTCCCTCCTTAAAAGTCGTGAAGAATGAGTCAAATTTTGACTAAATTTTATGAAATCTTTGATTGTAACTTTTGCATACTACTATTATCAATTATCATTATAATGTTCATTACAGGCCGACATTTGGTCTTTGGGATGCACGGTTGTGGAAATGGCCACCGGAAACCCGCCTTTCATTGAACTTGGCTCTCCTCAAGCCGCGGTATTCAAGGTAAATAACCGTACCATAAATCGATGTTTACAGCCCTAGTAAGGCTAAACCGGCTCATTATGATTTCTGGATTAGCTTGCGGTATCGTCGACTCTCATAATTTCAGTTGTCTGTTTGTGTTTTTCAGGTGGGCTACTACAAAATGCACCCTGAAATACCGAGCGAACTATCTCAACGCGCGAAGACCTTCATCCTCCGCTGCTTCATACCGGATCCTGACACCAGAGCAACAGCTGCTGAACTCTTGGAAGACCCATTCCTATGCGAGTAAGTAAAGATTCCTTTCTTTTTCTTGAGCATGAGATGCCTACCGATGATGAACATTTATACCGGGTGTAAGGGACAGCTTCCCGCAAACTTATAGGGGTTGCCCAGTCAACGAAACTGAACAACTTTCACCAGGAAATTATTTCAGGAATTTGGCTTTTCCATACAAATTGTCTGATCGAGGGGGTAATTTTGTATGGAAAAGTAAAAAAAAAAAAAAACATTTCCAGATAAAAAATGCTAGCTTGAGTTGTTCAGTTACGTTGACTGAGCAACCCCTATCAGTTCTGTTCTGTATCTAGATTAGAATGTGAATGAAATATCTGTATCTAGAATGACCTCTATTCTATAGTTAGACTGTTTGAAAGTTTGGTGTTGGACTGTTGGTATCCGATAAAGATATTATTTGTAAAAATATCTATGAAAATAGAAACTAATAATAATAATATTCTTTTTTATTCAATTATTTAAATTTCATAACCAATTTGTTTAACATTTGGAAGTGGATTTTACTTACTAATTATTTACTAATTCAGTATTTTATTAAACTACTATTTTCACTTTTGTTTGGCAACGCAAGCACATGCTATAAAAAGATAGTGAAATAACACACTAATTATGGTAATCAAATGTTAATTTTAAACCATCAAGGTTACTACTGTAAATATCTGTATTTACGCTTGGTATTATACGCTTTTGGCTTACTTACAAACCCTTTTCACTCCCTTCATAGTTCTACTCGAATCCCCAGAAAGAAGAAAACCACCAACCGCCTTGGAAGCAGTGTGGACTACAGTCGCAGTATATCAGTACCGGCTGATAAAGTGAAGACATTCACTGCTCAGAAGAAAATATCGGAGCCTTGTATGCCGGGGAACATACCTAGTTCGCCAGAAATCGAGTAAGTTCTGTTCTATATGCGAAATTGTGTTTGGGAGTCATGTGGAGTTGGTTGTGTATATGTTTTGTGGGGTATTGTGTGTTTTTAAATAGACTTATTTTTGTCTCCCAATATGTTTTGTTCATCCATTATAGTATTTAAACCTATAACAATAACACTATTAAACATATTACATATACGAAATCACGTTTCGCATTGCTCTAAACATCACTCAACTAAAAGCACTAGAAATCTTTAGTTTTAGTTTGAATAGTGACTCAAAACGCATGGAGTGTAGATTACCAAAAAATAATTTATTTCCTACTATGCCACCATTTAAAGTGCATGGCTTGTCTCATGACATGATTTTAGACAATTCTAGCTGACCCATTATTGTGACGATATTCCCATTTTGTAATGTTCTTTTCATCTACTATAAATTATGCATATCGGACACTGCTCCGCAATACGCAGAGATAAGCCTAAATAGGCTTACGACCCAGGTTGGCAGAAGCAAAGACAATTTTGCCGATAGGAGTGCTCTTGTAGTTCAGATGCAGACGCCAGCTGTGAAGGTGGAGAACCCTTGCAAATCATGGCGCACTTTACCAACTGTTCCACGTGACCGACAGTAAACAGACAGCCACTACTTAGCTGCTTACTGGACGAGCAAGATTTAGCCCGTATTCTTGCCGACACGAAAGAAGAAGACTACGGAAGGCCACGCAGGAGTGTACACAGAGTGCATGCTTGAAAGTACCTAAGTTTGGAAAACGCATAGCCCAAGCATATGTGAGAATCCGCCTATTTTTTTTCGGACTATTTACAGGCAAATTTAACAATACCATAGTCAACACAGTATTTCCCCCGAAGTCCTGCTGCACTCCCAGCATCCACTTGGAGCAGATCTTCTCGCTGTCCTGCTCCAACACGCGCGAGAGAGTGAGACGGCGTTGCGAGTCCTTCTTTAGCAGATAGAAGCCGTCGTGTTCAATGTCTACTGAAGAACGAGGTGCGTTTGGCATGTCCACCTGTCGAATGAGAAGTGATTAAAGTCAAGATGTAGGCAGGTACATTCTGTGATAACATTAATAAAATCTGGCTTTTAGGTTTAGGTATCTTTTAGGTCAAGGGCCTAAAAACGGTGTTCGACTGTTCTGACAATTTTCAAGGTATATTTCAGATAGAGCTGGCTGTATTACTGTAGTGCCGGTTTGCGGCCAATGACCTAGCTCTACTACTACCCCTCTAAGTCCCATTTCCTGACTTCGAATGTCCAGATTTCGCGGTACCTATTCTTGAAGAGGTAGGTAATTTTTTTATGTTTTTAATTGCTCTCCATTACAAAAATGGAAGTCGGATAGTCAAGCCACGTGCGAATAGATAAGCTACCCATAAAAAGTGTATTCTTTTGTGTTCCCTAAGGTTTAAGGATGTAAATGTTACCTCTGGAGACAGCAGACACCAGACGAGCTGCGTCTGTTCAAGATGGTGTCGGCGCTGTCCATCTCGTCAGTCGACGGCGTATTCGGCATCGTGCTACGAAACATCAACACAATACATCAATGGTTGCTCAGGTAATAAACTACGTGTTTGCTTACATACAAAGCTTTTTGTTTAAATTTTTTGGAGAAATTTAAGTAAGTTTTTACTTTGGAGGGGCTATGCATAACACTTCATTCTAAAGAGGCGCTATAAATAAAATAATGCTTCAAGCCCCTCTCCGCGAGGCATGGTCCCCAAAATGCTTGCAACATTTCCCCTCTGGACCGCTAAGCTTATTCTTTGAGCTAAAAAGCTCTCAGATCTAGGGTCACCAGTAGCCTCGCGAAGACGGACCGCAATTTCGTTCCGAATTAAAAATGGAATGGCATATTTTCAGCCATTCCTCGCGTGTAAAGAGTATCCACTCTTACAGTACTGTAGTGTAGGGTCGACGGTACTTTGATAAAATTGATTTCAGACTGCAAAACCCAGTATACACATTATGCATAGCCCCAACAGGCCAACAGGTTAGCTGTAAGAATGTACCTTAAAAGATATAATTCTTTCCCCTTGAGACACGCATGTACGATTTGTTCGCATTATACTTGGTTGTATTTGCTAGTTAAAATCAGTAGCCTCTTGACAACCCTACTACAAGCAATTAGTAGGGCTGCTGGAAATACCGCAATCGCACGTAGGCATCAAGGGCAAGAATAAGACGGCCCAAGTTACAATTAAAAAAGCGTTAGTCACAAATGGTAGAATTGTAGGTAAATATGAGTAAGAACATAGAATGGTTTTTGAATACAACAGTGTTTAGTGCAAGCGTGACAGAAACTACACCTAAAGTGCTAAATACAGTGTACTGAGACAGTGTATTTCATAGAATACTATATTATGTTATGATATTATAAGAAAATAATTATTATGAAGCAAATTACCTTACCATGGACCACCTTTTGAGAGTCAGTTTTAGCTCAAACAGATAAGAAAAACTTTATCACTACACTACCATACATACATATAATCACGCCTTTTTCCCTAATGGGGTAGGCAGAGCGTAAACGACCTAAACAAAGGTCTTTCCGCCACGTCTGACAAGTCTTGAGGGTTATTCCAGATAGATTGGTATAGATATGATAATATGATATATTGCTATAGTGACAGGTTGTCAGCCCATCGCCTAAATTACAATACTGAAACCCTTGAATCGCTTAGCTGATGCCCGGGAGGAGATGCAGCTGGCACATTCTATGCTTTTCTATCACTCTCAGTCCAGCATGGAAGCTACACTACCGTTAGTGATTTATTATTATTATCTTTCATGTCTAGATAATTTTTTTTTTAAATTTTCAGAAATTGACTAGCTAGTTGTTAGTTAAATGCGAAATCGAATCTAAGTTGGACCACATTATTGGCTATGTTGTTGCCTGAATATTTTTTTCTTTGGAGGATTTTATTACAATCATGGACTACAATTGAGAAAAAGTAAGAAATACTTTGAAATATGATATTCTATGAAAGTTCTTTGGTGCTATGGTGCAATAACTAAGTGACTTGCTAAGTGATAAAGCGAGGGGTTTCGCTGCAGGGAAAGTATCCATGAACTATCCAGATAAATTTACTAACATTGAACTGAATAATCATGTACTAGTCTAGTACACATTTGCAGTAATAAATGGATAGTTTTATTTGTTTAGTTAGCGTTTAGTTCGTTTTGCTTTACTAGTATATCACAATATTAAAGTTATACTTTAATACACAACAGTTCGACAATAGTTTTTCAAAACATTGGCGTCGAATCTGAGTTACATACTTGTAAATACATTTTCAATAGAAATGAGATAGATAATCAACAGCTCACCTAGCTGATGAGCGGGGTTAGTAACCTCAGTTAACGAACATATTTAAAAAAGTTGCTAGTTTCACAAAAACAATCAGAGAGCAAAATAAACCAAGAGACGATTAATTTTTCTAAATGTGTACAAAAAAATCTTAAAATTTTGATCTTGACAGTACACAGATACAATCCCAGCGCCACCCCCCCCCCCATGTTACCTGCTGTTTGACAGATCCGGCGGGTATATCAGTATCGGCGACAGCATAGACGAAGCGGTCCTCGTGATTGTCGGGTTCGAACGGATCGTTTTCGGCCTAGCACAAACACACGCATTGATGCATCGGTGCACTCGACACAGGTTAACATCACTAGGTTATAAAAGTGCTGGCGACTGGACTATATTGCAGGTTGACTAGGTTTTAAATAAATTAAAATTTTTGAAAAACAAGGGAATGAATATGACTGCAATCAGGACATAGGTTCCGGATATTAATTTCTTATTATGAGAATTGAATGGATTACATATTTTTCAAACATATTTCGCTGCAAATTAAGAATAAGTTGATTCAGATATGAAAGATAAAATCCAGTCGCCTTTAAAGATATGTGACCTGTTAAAAATTAGGCACTTATGAAAAAACGACATATAATAAGTTTATTATACAATTTATTTATATCTTAAGATACTTTTTCAATGATAACTAGGCACTAGCTAACTAAGTATGTATGTATGCTAATCGATTTGATATTTCAATACTTAATACCAAATAACTGTTAGGTTCAGCAATATGTGACGCGATTCCCAACTTTGTTCACAACAATTAAACTCCGGTGACCAAATAAAGATATCCCTACATAATGTTTATGTAAGCTAAGTAACTACAACGTAAAAAATCTTGGCAATTTCATTATGTTTTATATTGCAGTTACTTGACAAGGAATTTGGATAAGAAGTGGTTGAAATGAAATAATTTATAGTAGATGAAAAGAACATTACAAAATGGGAATATCGTCACAATAATGGGTCAGCTAGAATTGTCTAAAATCATGTCATGAGACAAGCCATGCACTTTAAATGGTGGCATAGTAGGAAATAAATTATTTTTTGGTAATCTACACTCCATGCGTTTTGAGTCACTATTCAAACTAAAACTAAAGATTTCTAGTGCTTTTAGTTGAGTGATGTTTAGAGCAATGCGAAACGTGATTTCGTATATGTAATATGTTTAATAGTGTTATTGTTATAGGTTTAAATACTATAATGGATGAACAAAACATATTGGGAGACAAAAATAAGTCTATTTAAAAACACACAATACCCCACAAAACATATACACAACCAACTCCGCATGACTCCAAACACAATTTCGCATATAGAACAGAACTTACTCGATTTCTGGCGAACTAGGTATGTTCCCCGGCATACAAGGCTCCGATATTTTCTTCTGAGCAGTGAATGTCTTCACTTTATCAGCCGGTACTGATATACTGCGACTGTAGTCCACACTGCTTCCAAGGCGGTTGGTGGTTTTCTTCTTTCTGGGGATTCGAGTAGAACTATGAAGGGAGTGAAAAGGGTTTGTAAGTAAGCCAAAAGCGTATAATACCAAGCGTAAATACAGATATTTACAGTAGTAACCTTGATGGTTTAAAATTAACATTTGATTACCATAATTAGTGTGTTATTTCACTATCTTTTTATAGCATGTGCTTGCGTTGCCAAACAAAAGTGAAAATAGTAGTTTAATAAAATACTGAATTAGTAAATAATTAGTAAGTAAAATCCACTTCCAAATGTTAAACAAATTGGTTATGAAATTTAAATAATTGAATAAAAAAGAATATTATTATTATTAGTTTCTATTTTCATAGATATTTTTACAAATAATATCTTTATCGGATACCAACAGTCCAACACCAAACTTTCAAACAGTCTAACTATAGAATAGAGGTCATTCTAGATACAGATATTTCATTCACATTCTAATCTAGATACAGAACAGAACTGATAGGGGTTGCTCAGTCAACGTAACTGAACAACTCAAGCTAGCATTTTTTATCTGGAAATGTTTTTTTTTTTTTTTACTTTTCCATACAAAATTACCCCCTCGATCAGACAATTTGTATGGAAAAGCCAAATTCCTGAAATAATTTCCTGGTGAAAGTTGTTCAGTTTCGTTGACTGGGCAACCCCTATAAGTTTGCGGGAAGCTGTCCCTTACACCCGGTATAAATGTTCATCATCGGTAGGCATCTCATGCTCAAGAAAAAGAAAGGAATCTTTACTTACTCGCATAGGAATGGGTCTTCCAAGAGTTCAGCAGCTGTTGCTCTGGTGTCAGGATCCGGTATGAAGCAGCGGAGGATGAAGGTCTTCGCGCGTTGAGATAGTTCGCTCGGTATTTCAGGGTGCATTTTGTAGTAGCCCACCTGAAAAACACAAACAGACAACTGAAATTATGAGAGTCGACGATACCGCAAGCTAATCCAGAAATCATAATGAGCCGGTTTAGCCTTACTAGGGCTGTAAACATCGATTTATGGTACGGTTATTTACCTTGAATACCGCGGCTTGAGGAGAGCCAAGTTCAATGAAAGGCGGGTTTCCGGTGGCCATTTCCACAACCGTGCATCCCAAAGACCAAATGTCGGCCTGTAATGAACATTATAATGATAATTGATAATAGTAGTATGCAAAAGTTACAATCAAAGATTTCATAAAATTTAGTCAAAATTTGACTCATTCTTCACGACTTTTAAGGAGGGAAGTACTCTAAATCGGGCTAAACACGGTCCGGCATTTGACTTTGTTAGTATAGTTAATAGTTGAATTTTCAATAAATCTATATATGGTTAGCTTCTCTAAAATATGGAGAACAACTAGATTCATAGATATAATCTAAAAATACTATGATTACACCAGGAAATCATCAGAAATATCATGAAAATCTGGCGTCTCAATGCCGAATTTGAACAACTGTGACATTTCTATGAGCTTAGAAACAGCAAATGTTATATCGAAATCACCGTATAATTATGAAGAACATCATAATCAACTCTGTTTTTCAATACTTTTTGTATACATTGAGATATATGCAAAAATATATGAAATCGGCTTGAAACAGCCCCATGCTAGAAAAGGACAGAGCGCGCATTCTGTCATTGGTTTGAAAGGGACAGTTGCCGCGAGCACATAAACCCTTAAGGGGAAAAGTTAAATAAATGGCGTAAAATTTACTTACAGGTGCTCCGTATCCTCTTTGTCCCTTATCAATAACCTCCGGTGCCATATACTGCAACGTCCCAGCGAAGGTCTCAGTGGAAGGGCATAATCCTGCCAGCCGCTTGGAAGTACCGAAGTCAGATATTTTCACGACCCCACTGTATGTGTTGACGAGCACGTTGTCGCCTTTGATGTCGCGGTGGACTATCTTCTGGTCGTGGAGGTATTTTAGACCTGGAAATCAATTTTACAAAACTGTACCAAAAGTACTGCAAGATACAGTCAACCAACTAGTTAGGGTACCAGCCCCTGTAGCATGCCGTCGCTCCCGAAACTCCCATACAATTTGACAGATAGATGCGATAAAATGTGTGATAAAACGGCTATCACGGCCTTATCGCGGCTGCATGCTACGGGGGCAGAGCTGCTCCAAAACGATGGGGTTTTCTCAGGTGTTTATTTATATTATTTAGATAAAATAAAATTTCATTATACTTATTTGTATCATAATAAACCTGCACAGTTATACAAATTTCATGAAAAAGGATAAACTATTACATGAGAAAACTTCATCGGTTAGGAGCGGCCCTGATACCCTAACTAGTTGGTTTGACTGTACATATATCATCATGCGTATCCGTATTTCATGTTTCGATAAACAAGTCCTAACGCTAATACTTATCAAGACGTTGAGTGGATCAGATTTTAGGCAATCTGCCTTTTTTTGAGTCAACACTTACCCTCTAATATCTGCTTGGTGTAGTATGCAATGGTAGCTTCGTTTTCCTTGAGCGGACCCCATTTGGAGCGCAACAGAGCGGACAGCGAACCTCCCGGCACTTGCTCCATGAAGATCTTGAAGTAGTTGTCCTCTGATATTGAGCCCAGGTACTGAAAGAAATATACAAATTATTATATTGTGGAGAGGTGATTCAGTTATTTGGAAATCTGAATTAGGTCGTTAGATATGTTGGTTTGGTATTTCACTATATAAGACGGACAAAAAAGATTAAGAAGTGTTTTGGTGACATTTAATTTTGAGCTCAAATTATGCTCATTTGTTCATTTCCTCAGTGGATACCATCCAGATTCTTATCCAGAATTTTTTGACTGATAACTACAATGTTGTGCTGTAATCCCCATCTGTTCATATCTTACATCGAAGGACTGCAGTACACTAATCTTACCTGTACAATATTTCGATGCCTCAGCTGAGAATGCAGTAAGATCTCTTCATGTAAAGGTTGTACATCTCCTAGATTCTTCTCAGGTATTTCTTTGACGGCAATTCGCACTTGTGTGTTGAGATCCCTGGCTGCGTACACGATGCCGTACGTTCCTTTGCCAAGAACCACTCGCTTGCCGCAGTCGTCTAGCTCGTATTCAAACTAGAATGAAAACCACATGAAAACCTACTTTGATATTTTACAGCGGCGGCGGCCATGCGTTGGAAAGTGCAGCCTGGGACGACTTATAAAGTGGGCTGACGACTTATTTTGCGATAAATTTACTTAACGTTATTTTTCCACTACAAAACCCGTGTATAAAATTGCGTTCAGTTTTTCATTTAATGTTCTAATTGTTTTAGATCATGGGGAATGCGACGACGGCACTTGTCATTGCGAGCCCGGTTGGACAGGAGTGTTTTACAGGGTGTAAAGGACAGCTTCCCACAACTAATAGGGCTTGCTCTGTCAACTAAACTGAACCACTTTCACGAAGAAATTCTTTCAGGTATTTAATCCAACCACAAGTATGGCCTAGCGGAAGGTTAGGAAATCATCGGAGCCTCACATAGAATACCTTCTTTCAACAAAAGCGTGCTTCCTACCTTGAGTTGATCCTGCATGACACTTGTATCCAAATCGGTGACTTTCTCATGGTCAGCGGTAAGTTCGCCTAATAAGTCGTGTAGGCGCTGTCGGCAAGCTTCAGATGGAAGGAAGATTTGGAAGTCATCCGAGTTCTCACTCACGTATAGGAATAGACATCTCTCGTCGCGTTTGTATAAACTGAAATAGATAGTAGTTATATTATTGAATTATATTTTGATTGGTAGTTCGCACAACAGTCTATTCTATGCTATGAAGTATGGGACTAGTACCTGACAATAAAGACATTTTATTTATGTTAATAATGTAATAGTGTGTCTGTTTGACGCTCTCTTGCGTGATTATATTTTGTGTAGAATAACATGAAGCAACATAGTCTGGATTTCTTCTAATCTACGATACTCCATCCTAAATGGCAGCCACGCGCTCAGAGCACATGCAGATCTGTACTTGAGTGGCGGCGCGCAGGGCGACTGGCATATCTTATGGCTGGTTTACATTGTTCAAGAGGTTATACAGTCCATATAGTCCTATTTTGATTAAAGTTGTAAGCTAACTTTAAAAGTCACTTAAAGAACGGATTACACAGTTCAACCTATCAACTGCTATGTTATAATACTCTATACATACCACTGGTTCAATGTAAACCAGCTAGAGGATGCGAGGACCATTGTGCAAGATAGAGAGAGCTGAAGGAAGCTCGTTTGGAACATTTCAGCACATCGATGAACCATAGTATCTGAGCCCTTTTTAAAACTAACCTGTAAGTCCTAATCATGTCGGAGGTGAACAGCCAGCGATGCACCTGTCGGCACTCTCCTTTGATAGACTCCAGGCACAGGTTGAGAATCTCCACGGACTTTTGTTCCGCGCCCATGTTCACATTCACGTATGAAGGCATGTACACCTTTGTGGTTTCTAATATCAGCACCTGCGGAAAGGATTTACATTTTGAGTTTAAGTCTAGCCCCAAACTAAGACAACATATAAAAAACTTCGCTGGCTGATATAGAGGGAATATTTGCCGTTCATGCCATGACAACGTATACAAATGTTGACTGGGTGGCTAAAAAAATTCAAAACGTTTATACTTAAAACTGATGACTAAAGTAACTGTGGGTCTCATTCATCATTTGAAAAAAAAAATGCACATTTAGATTGAATAATCGAGTTAAAAATATAGAAGTTATTGATTTGAGTAGTCAATATTTACAAGCCAGTGACGACACAAGCCAGTATTTTCATACAAAAAGGCGTTTTTGACATTTCATAAAAAGTTGCTGATTTGACTACTAGTCAAATAGCGTATAAAAACCCCAAAAGCAGCTGTGACAATATTATTCGGTTTCCTGTAAGTAAACTGTTATTATATATTTTTTACTTATATTTTTTTATTTGCGGACCCCAGTGGGCTTCCTTGGCAAATTGTAATTGTCTAGCATAGTAGCAATAGGAGCAATAGCAACTAATCGTCTAGCCGAGTGGCACTTTAAACCACTTTGCGCAAATAAAAAAATATAAGTAAAAAATATATAATAACAGTTTACTTACAGGAAACCGAATAATATTGTCACAGCTGCTTTTGGTGGCTTCCACAAAGAACTCCATCCAAAACTGGAAAATTTGCTGCTCAGGTGTTGTCTCTTCGTTCTTCTTTCTAAATCTATGATCAAAATATGATAGAATAAATCCCAATGGACGATATTTCTTTGAAGAAATGTTCTACGGTAACTATACAGGCTGTTAATTTAATTGCGTGCCGAATTTTTCAGTATCTACAAGGCAGGATTTATTGTTGGAGAAGTCCATAGAAAACGCATTTTCAAACGATTTCAAAATTGTCATTTTGCTATATTGAACAGTAGGCGTTCTTCAGAATGTTACCATCCGAAAGAAAACACAAAACAACCAACCTGTCAATCAATTCAATATTCCCAATAGTGCTCTTCAAGTACCAATTCGGTGGTTTCAGTTTGAACATGCATTCGGCCGCTTGTATCGCTTTCACGTAGTCCTGAGCTAGTACTGATATCTCGAAGAATGTTGCCACGTCCCAGTAGTCTTTTAGAGACGAGAGGCTGCCCTTTTTGCCGATAAGGTGGTTTAGGACCATTCCTGAAAATTGAAGATATTGTTAAAGAATCAGCAGGAAATTCCCAATTTCTTGTCAATCAATAGTTGCTCTAAGAACAACAGTATTTGGATTCAAATCAGTAAATAACCATTTAAAAACTCTTTAGAGTTGAAATCTGAACTCTTTCTTTAACAATACCTGCTTGCGTCAAACTAATTCAAAGTAAATTAAATAGTTAGATAAAAACAAGCTCAGCTTATTAGATAATATCATGAGAATATCAGATTAAAGACCTTGAGTAACAAATTCAAAGTAGGTAATACAAAGTAAGCTATCAGCTCAGTTCGCTTCCGAAATTTTACTCTCAATGCGCCTAAAGAAGTTTCACTTCAATAAATTTTACATCCACCAAGATCGTATTCTATGATTTACGACAGAATATTAAATGCACTAACCGATATGTTGTAACTCCTGTGAATTCTTGAAGTCATTGCCAGCAATTACCAACAAAGTCGCCAAATTGATGCCCGCATACTCATTTGGCTGCACTTCAAAACCCTGTCTGTACCTTGAATAGAGAGTCAATAAAATATTTATAATGAATCGTTAGCTCGCATCTACCAACACAACAGAACATTGGATGCTAGTTCAAAAGCTTTGTAAGTTGCAAAGATTTAATTATTTTGAAGATAATATATCCACAAGATTTTATCTATCTAGCTGCACTGTGAGATTTTTCCGCATTTTTTTTTTTTAATCAGCTCGATTGGAAGGTAGTATTTATTGAACTCTCAGGCCCGTATTTATAATCAGCTCTCAAGAGTGACAGCGAGTTTGACTTCGTATCAGAAATGTCATTTCAGTACAAAACGACCTGTCAAATCCATACTTAATATTGATCTCAATCTTGAGATCGCTTTATAAATACGAGCCTTATAATCTAAACTTGAACCAACTTTACTTTAAAGAAGTTACTAGGATAAATTGTCAGGTTTAACATACCAATGTATAGCGTGATTCAGGCTCTCGGTGTCCGAATGTTGGGACTCCACGAACTTGTCCTTGTAGATGCGCCCACATAAACACAACATGTCCGGAAAACGGTTCTCTTTCTTTTCAAGCGCTTTCACGCACACTTTGAGTGCGTTTTCGCGGTCGCCTTCTTTGTTTCGTCTGAAAGGATACACATTTTATAAACAGTGTAATATTCTGCCCGTACCGTACAGGATAAATCCAGCCCCTGTAGCATGCCACCGCGCGATAACGAATTTATCGCATCTACCTGT
This sequence comes from Scrobipalpa atriplicella, assembly GCA_029255725.1. Classification (NCBI taxonomy): domain Eukaryota; kingdom Metazoa; phylum Arthropoda; class Insecta; order Lepidoptera; family Gelechiidae; genus Scrobipalpa; species Scrobipalpa atriplicella. Next base: position 9,197 of record JARACY010005152.1, on the reverse strand, counting down.
CAAACTCCCATACGATTTGACAGATAGATGTGATAAAATGTGTGATATAACGGCTATCACGGCCTTATCGCGGCTGCCTGCATGCTACGGGGGCTGGATGTTTCTGTGAATGTTACATTCTGGATGCCTAACAATTAACACCCCTGAAGTGAGGGAAGCGTCTGACCCCAGTAGCAAAGGTTTAGGTATCCATAACTTGATTGGGAAATTCGATATACTACCTCTATGCAATCTTGAGGAATGACTCTCCACACATCGTAAAATTAGACTCAGACTTCAGACTTTGACTGTCGAGTTTAGGGCATAAGATGTTGCATAAGATTTTATTGTGAAATGGCCAAACCGGCCGTCAATCAAACAAACCTTACTGCAAACATGAGGTTGATTGACAATGAAATGAACCTTACATCATTATAAAAAATACTACAGAGCTATAAAAAATACTCTTTATATTTTACGCCTCTTCCAAACCAATCTTAAAATACAATATCAACTTACCTATTCATAGCAAACGCGTACAGGAACCTTATGATCGGCATGTTGACATAATTCTTCCTATTCATAATGGTTTTCAGATCATCTACCACTTGCACAATAGCATCATAGTCCTGAAATTATACGAAATTTTATTATGCTAGGAGTAAAAGAATTTAATATCACCCTCAATATTTGTAGGACATGGCGAAAACGCCTTTTACTAGGCGTTTTACGCCTCCCTACCCCGTTAGGAATAAAGGAGTGACATTCTGTATGTATGTACCTACCTGTATTTCCCTGTAGGATATGAGCATGTTGAGTATGGTGTCGCCGGATAGTACGGCGGGGTCGTCGAGTCTGCGTCGCATTAGGTGTAGAACGTTGGCCAGTTCTGCGCCGCTGTGCATTTCGCGCGCCTTTCGGAGGTCCGTGAGGAATTTCTCTTGGAGATGTGCTCTGGAATTTTGAAGGTAAAGTTCAAAATCGTTGTCAAACATCATCATCAGCTCTTATACGCATATAGCTACCAAAGGGCACGAGCCTACCCTAATATTAATATAATAGTCAATAGCGACTTTGCTCTTCAGTATACCTAACCTAGTAAGGAGCCGTCGCACGTCCCGTGCTTGTCACTTCCAACTTCAACAATCGTCGGCCTATACATAAGAAAAACAAGTATATTTCGAAAAGTCTGAACTTCATCATCTTGAAGGATGTTCTTCAATCGCAGAGTGAGGTGATGTTTGTGGTCCTATGATTCTTCTCCTTTGAACTTGGTGGCTGCAGGATTGGTAGTGACGCAGGTGCCTAATTATGTTAGCTATTATACGAGACGATTAGGAAGTTCGATATATGACACTTACTTAGTTTGAACTTCAACATCTTGCAGAATATTCTTTAACCGTAGTGTGAGGTGATGTTTGTGATCGGACGCCTCTTCTCCTTTAAACTTGGTGGCTGCAGGGTTGGTAGTGACACAGGTGCCTGATTCTGTCAGCTTGTAGGAGACGAATAGGAAGTTCGGTAGAGATATCTGGAAAGAAAGATTTGAACTTAAGTACAGTTACGCCTCGTGAAATCAATAAAAGGGAAGTGTTTTAGAAATAACTCTAGGCCTAGGGAATGAATAGGCTTCACCAGTGAAAAACATCTTACTCCCAAGGGAATACAAATATAAATAACATTACTTATGACCACAGACTTATGCTAACATACATACATAAATCAGGCCTTTATCCCTAATGGGGCAGGCAGAGAAGGTCGTTCCGCCACGTTTGACAAGTTTTGAGGGTTGCTTAAGATAGATCTGTATATTGCTGTAGTGACAGGTTGTCAGCCCATTGCCTAAATTACAATATACTCAAAACCTTGAATCCCTTAGCTGGTTTTTACAGCATGCCCGGGAGGAGATGCAGCTGGCACATTCTATGTTTTTGTATCACTCCCAGTCCAGCATGGAATATGCTAACAGCATAGGCGATTAATCAAGTTTCCCTGTGGTAAACCGTCATTACCGCAGGGAAAGCCGCAGGGCGGGAAGCCATACAAATAATAGGTACAATAAACATAGGTACATGTAGGTAAGTAACTACCTAACCTACATTCCTATTGTGACTCTCAGTCCTTCACTTTGTCGTAATATAGTTTTACGATGGCATCCGAGGCATCCATTAATTGAATAAAGCAAGGTATTAGGTGTCAGATGATTGTGCACAGGGCAATTGACAAATTGAGAGTAATCGCTATTGAGACTACTAGACGCAGAGTATTGTTAGATCTCTCTGTTATCAGCTGTACTATTTCTGTCGCTTTTCATCTACATACATATAATCACGCCTTTATCCCTAATGGGTTAGTCAGAGCGTCAACGACCTAAATAAGGGTATTTCCGTCACGTCTGTCAAGTTTTCAGGGTAATTTCAGATAGATCTGTTTATTGCTATAGTAACAGCCAAAATTATAATGCACTCAGATCAAAATATAGACCTTAGCTGGTTTTTACGGCCTGCCTGAAACCAGCTGGCACTTTCTATGTTTTTCCAGCATGGAAGCATTTTGTCCACAAATTTCCATGTTTTTCTTTATCTGGGATCCGGATATACTTAAAAGACATTTTAATGTCCATTATCAGTTTTTTTTTTCATTCCATTCATTTTATTTTCCATTCATTATCAGATAAATGTATACTTTTTACCATGTTAGCAGTAACCAAGGATAGGTAATTTCTATGTGTTATAAAACCACAAAAATAAAAGCAAACAATAGTACTCATGCTCATGTTCATGAGGAAATAATCTTCCTTACCTATTTATGATGACCAATACAACAAAAGAAGGACAATCGGTATTTTATTATTTCCAGAAAATAAGGAATCCTATCTAAGTGCTAAAAAATAAAAAAACTTTACCTTAAGACGCAATGTAGAATCCGGGTCAATATCATTGAAGAGTAGTACATTCTCCTTCATATCAAAGCTCTCCCTCACTCCAAGGTGGTATAGCAACGAACTCTGCTGCAACTGGATGCTAAGATCCACCAATGCAACGTCTGCATTGTAGAATGTGTCCAGGACGTTGGTCTCGCCAAAGTCTAGCTTTTCAAACTGTGAATAAAATTCTTATCATTATAATTACAAACGAAAGAGAAAACTTAACAGGCATTAAATTATAATCTATTATGTCAGGTCTCTTATTGGGTATGGTATTCAGGTTGGCCCCGTTTCACATAATAGACTAAGTAAAACTCACAAAGTCGCAACAGGCCTGTAGTACACCGGCACAAGCAAAAAGCCCAAGATCAATCCTATAAACGCTATCAGCATAAAAATAACAATAATATTATGTCATCATCAGCTCATTTACATCCCCACTGAGGGGCACAAGCCTACCCTGAATAGGGTGATTGGCCCTTAGTCGACCATGTGGGCCTAGTATGGATTGGTCGACAAAATAGAGTAGCTGGAACCTGTTTACCTAAAGGAAAATAGCATGCTTTGATAGCTTCTAATAAATACTAGTTTGGTATTTTTTACATGTTATCCTCTACTATTAGAAGTCAATAATTGTTTAAACTAAAGCGCCACTACCTACAGGAATTAAGTGGAATATACTGTGAATCATATTCAATTCAGAATGAATTATTATGAATGAAAATGTGTTTATGAATGAAAGATTAGGTATAAAACACTTGTTACTACCAAAGTTGATGTAGAAATATAACAAAGCCTTCGATTCGTTACGTCACCAATACATCTGGAAAGCCCTAATATCACAAGGAGTGCACCCGAAATACGTGAGAGTCATCAAGAATATATACTGTCATATACATGAATGTTGTTGTGATCTGTGGTAAGTGTAGGTACTTGTTTCTCTTGTTGACTGAACAAGATCAACTAAGTTGTGGGTAGATTTGGTTTGTTACATTATGTCGTGCTACCTAGCTCAATAAACATGCAATTACCGAATTTCGTGTTTTAATGTGAATTATGGACATATTAGTGGCGACGAAGTGAAAAAATAGCGAAAATGGACCGAAAATCAGTGAAGTTCAGTGAATTTAACCCACAAACAGACAATTGGGACAATTACATAGAAAGACTAAAGTTTTGTTTTGAGGCGAATGGAATCGTGATAGACAATGTAAAACGGGCAAATTTCGTTACTGTGTGCGGTTCGCAAGTGTTCGAAACTTTATTAGCACTTATTACACCGCGAAAAGCTACGGAAGTGACATTTAACGAGATCATAGAAATTCTAACCAAACATTACAGCCCAAAACCGAATGAGATATCTATGTCCTTCAAGTTCTATAAACGTGATCAGAAACGTGGCGAATCGGCTGCCGAGTACATAGCTCAACTCCGTAAGATCAGTGCGGGCTGCGATTTCAAAGATTTGGAACGTATGTTACGTGATAGACTTGTGTGCGGAATGTCTGATGATCGGTTACAGTACGAACTGTTAAAACGGGACAATCTTACGTATCAGTATGTTGTTGATACTATGTTATCATCGGAAAGTGCCGGTAAAGACGTGCGTATGATCCACGCGGGGGAAGGCAGCAGCTGCAGCACCGCGTCGCCGGCGGCGTTCGTACCTACTGCGCTGCCCGCGCCGGTCGCGACGCCGCCGCCGGAGCCCATGGACATCAACGCGCTGCGCCCGCGCCCCGCGCCGCGCACCGCCCCCTGCCCTGCGCCGCGCGCTCCACCACGTCTATGCTACCGTTGTGGTGATCGTCACGGTGGCGAGTGTCGTTTCGTCAATGCTACGTGTCGATTTTGTAATAAAAAAGGACACTTGGAAAAAATCTGCATTGCAAAAAAGAACGCTAACAAAATGAACTTTATGGAGGAGGATAAGGACGCTTCTTTAAACGGAATTTACGTGGTACAGACCATGACCATGACCCAGTGCCGCCCATCTATATTCGTGTGTTGATGGAGGGCGAACCCGTCACTATGCAAGTCGATTCGGGTGATCCTTACACGTTGGTGAACGAGTACACGTGGCGCCAACTGCAGACGCGCCTGCCGCCGTCACATCGCCTCGATGCCGCGCCGCCGCTGAATTTGCGCACCTGGAACAACGGGCCCGTGCACCTTCTCGGCCGTACAGTGTTAAACGTGCGATATAAGGACATTGACTGTAATCTACCGTTACTCGTGGCTAAAGGAGGCGGGCCAAACCTTCTAGGAAGAGACTGGTTTTCACATTTCGGCATAGGAATGAATATCAATTCCATTTCCAACGAAGATTATGATAGATTGGAGAACATCATCGCTAGACGTCATGAAGTGTTCAAGGATGGTCTCGGTACCTACCGTGGGGATCCTGTAGCGATACATTTAAAACCAAACGCGACTCAGAAGTTTCTTAAGGCCCGACCTGTTCCTTATGCCATTAAAGACAGAGTGGAAAATGAAATCGATCGCCTTGTCAATGAGGGCGTACTTCGACCAGTAGCTTTCTCAGAGTGGGCCACCCCTGTCGTTCCGGTTATCAAGAAGTCTGGAGAAGTCCGATTATGTGGTGACTACCGCAGTACAGTCAACCAAGCTACAGAGTCAGATACCTATCCTATGCCTACGGCGAACGAAGTCTTTGCTGCGGTATCTGGTGGAAAATTCTACACGACGCTCGATTTAGACCGTGCTTACACTCAAGTCACAGTAAACGATGAGACGGCAAAGCTCTTAACTTTAAACACCTGCAAGGGTTTGTACACAGTACACCGACTCGCATTCGGCGTAAAAGCGTGCCCTGGTATTTTCCAAAGACTTATGACAGCACTGTTAGCGGGCATTGCAGGAGTCGCCGTTTTGATTGATGACATCATAGTGTCCGGTAAAACCTTGCCCGAAATGCTGCAACGTCTAGACACGGTTTTACAACGTATAGAGCAAGCTGGATTACGCCTCAATAAAACAAAATGCAGGTTTGCTAAGGATAAAGTTGAATTCCTGGGATTCGTTATTGACGCTGCGGGCATTCATCCATCGCCGAGTAAGGTTGAATCTATAACAAACACTCCAGAACCAAAAAACGTACAGGAACTTCAGGCTTTTCTTGGCCTCTATAATTTCTACGAAAGATTTATCGCTCACAAGGCCACCATACTCGAACCTCTACATAGACTATTGGATAAGACACAAGTATGGCGATGGACGGAACGCGAGCAGACTGCTTTTGACCGCGCTAAAAAGGCACTAACTTTCGACATGACACTAGTTCATTACGATTTAGATAAACCCCTGATACTGACATGCGATAGCTCAGAATATGGAGTCGGAGCTGTATTGTCACACTTGATGGAAGACGGCCGGGAGCGCCCTGTGGCCATGAGTTCCCGAACATTGCATTCAGCCGAAAGGCGCTACTCTCAATTAGACAAAGAAGCCACTGCGATTTTGTTCGGAATCCAGAAATTTCACAACTACTTAGCAGGAAGAGCTTTTACTATAGTTACGGATCATAAACCACTTCTTGGTATATTCGACCCAAAAAAGCCTATGCCAAACATTTTGTCACCGCGTTTGACCAGAATTGCAATAACGCTGACGTCACACGACTACAACATTCGGTACAAGCCTGGTTCACAAATAGGAAGTGCTGACAGCTTGAGCAGATGGCCACAACCAGTTCCAGAGCGCCCTGAACCTGAATTGACTGAGATTTTGCTCATGGCGGAGAAACCTGAAGACTTTCCGTTTGATGCAGAGCATATTGCGAGCGAGACATTAAAGGACAAAACACTAGCGCGAGTAATTCATTACGTACAACGTGGTTGGCCTGCTAAGGTGAGGGAGGCGGACTTACATACCTACTGGTTACACCGCACCGAACTAGCGTTGCAAGACGGATGTCTGTTGCTTGGGAACCGCGTAGTGGTGCCGCCACCGCTTAGGGCAGCTACTTTACAGGCGCTTCATAAGACACACAGCGGAGTTGTACAAACAAAAGCGCTCGCTAGAAGCTACATTTGGTGGCCACATTTAAATGAAGACGTAGAATTGCTTGTGGGCCAGTGCAATGAATGTCTCGAAAACCGGCACATGCCACCTCGATCGCAACATGAATGGATCACGCCGACAAGACCCTGGTCGAGGATACACATTGACTTCGCCGGGCCTTTCCGAAGCAAGAACTTTTTGATTATCGTCGATGCATACTCAAGATGGCCTGAGGTGTTTATGGTTAATAACACCACCTCTTCAACGGTGATAAAATACCTAAGAATTGTATTTGCGACACATGGTTTATGCGAAACGCTGGTTTCTGACAATGGAACTGCATTTGTGTCAGAAGAAATGAAGCAATTCCTCGACTCAAACAAGATAAGACATATCACAACAGCACCTTATCACCCTGCCACTAATGGGTTGGCAGAGCGGATGGTCCAAACTGTGAAGGACAAATTACGAAAAATGGACAACTTGACATGGGAAATAAAAATCCCGAACATGTTGCTGAGCCTTCGCGCAACGCCGTGTGCTGGAACGCATCGGAGCCCGGCTGAACTGCTGATGAACCGGAAGCTGCGCACATTGCTCGATGTTATCCACCCTGACAACATACAACGGAAAAGGACTGAGCAACAGATTAGAGACAATAATCAGACGAAAAATAGAGAATCTGACATTGGCCAGAGAGTAATGTACAGAAATTACAGTAATGGTCCAAAATGGTTACCAGGCAGAATACTGGACAAAACTGGTCCTTCCAGTTACAAAGTGAGAGCTGATGATGGATCCATCATCAACAGGCATATTGATCAACTTATCAAAGTTGCATCTGGAATTCAAAGGCCGCAGGGAAGGAGGAGAGAGATGAGTGTTGATGAGAGTGCATCAGCTAATGATGAATCAGACTCGGATCAAATTATAGAAATCCCCAGTGAAGAATCTTGGGCTGAGATTTTAGGGATACCTAGAGCCTAATTAATTAATTAATTGTACCATGTAATACTGTACTGATTCTTTACTGTGTCATCTAAATTAGTATTTAAAAGAATTATCTGTTTTGTTATAATTGTGATATAGTTTGTTAAATAATCTTCATTTAGAATCAGTATTTGTTTAGTTGTTATTCTTATTATATTGTATGTTTACTTGGGGGGAAGGTATGTCATATACATGAATGTTGTTGTGATCTGTGGTAAGTGTAGGTACTTGTTTCTCTTGTTGACTGAACAAGATCAACTAAGTTGTGGGTAGATTTGGTTTGTTACATTATGTCGTGCTACCTAGCTCAATAAACATGCAATTACCGAATTTCGTGTTTTAATGTGAATTATGGACATATTATATACAAAAATTCATCAGCAAGAATAAGAACAGAGAGAGAAGGAGAAAAATTCATTATAACAAAAGGAGTGAGACAAGGAGATCCGCTATCACCAAAACTGTTTTCATCTGTACTTGAGTACATATTCAGACAAATGAACTGGGACCAGTATGGTTTAAATATCAATGGAACAAAACTCAACCATCTCCGTTTTGCAGATGACCTCATACTGCTGAGTAACAACGCAACGGACTTGGAAGTCATGTTGGAGCACCTTTCCACCCAAAGTGCCGAAGTTGGACTAACAATGAATACAGAGAAAACTAAGCTAATGACAAACCAAGAGAAGGTAAAAATATCAGTGCGAGAAACTGAAATAGAATATGTAGACGAATATGTTTATTTAGGACAGGTAATATCTCCACAACAACAAACACAGAAGGAAATAGAAACAAGAATAGCGAAGTCATGGAGAAGATACTGGTCCTTAAAAGAGGTTATGAAAAATCCTGAAATACCAATAAGACATAAAAAGAAGCTCATGGATACCTGCGTTCTACCCTGTTTGACATATGGCTGCCAAACCTGGGCGTTAACAGGGAAGCATAGAAAAGCATTGGAGATATGCCAAAACAGCATGCAAAGAAGCATCCTCAACATAAAGCTCAAGGATAAAGTAAGCTTAAAAAAGATCAGAGATAAGACAAAGGTAGTGAATGTCACCTACACTATACACAAATTAAAATGGAAATGGGCAGGACACATGATAAGGAGCAACAAGGATAAATGGTCTAAACGTGTCACAGTCTGGTATCCTGTATATGAGAAAAGAAAGAAAGGCAGACCTTACCTAAGATGGGAAGATGACATAAGGAAAAAAGCAGGAGTTACTTGGAGAAGGAAAGCACTAAACAGGAAAGAATGGAAACAACTGGG
>JARACY010005151.1:0-23118 GCA_029255725.1 Scrobipalpa atriplicella | reverse complement strand
TTGGATACACAAAGTTCAAAAAGTTTACAAGTTATGATTTTTTAACGAGTGAGACAATATTATTACAATTTTATGTAAAAAAATGATAAATAACTTACATCTCCCACACTCTTCACACATATAATTTGGAAAATGTTTGTTCATGTGTGTATTAAAAGTGTATGAATTTGGCATGGATTCCATACAAATCATACACTTCAAATCTTGCCCTTTACAACCCTTATCTGGAGGAATGGTAGAAATACTGTTGTCTCTTTTCTCCTTAGTTAAAGCATTTGGTAGAAAAGAATGTATGATTGGTATGATTTCAGAGTTTTGATTCTCTGCAATGTTTTTCAATTTGTTATTTTTTATCTGTTTTACTGTGGTTTTAATTTCAGGCTTACATTCTGAAAAAATAAAAAGGTTTTTAAGTATTATACTCCATTCCTTTTAAAGTAATCCTCCATTCCTTCCAAGTATGTCGCTGAATTTTTCACCCGAGCGAGCGAAGCAGGTTTTCATCTACCTAGTATTTTTAAAGTACCTACTTTACTTACTCATTTTCAATTACTATTTCTTCGTCACTTTCATTATAGCAATAATAGATGCACTTTATTCAATTTCCATGTTTTAAATACACAAATTTTACAAAGTACAAACACCGGCGCATTCCTATGTATTTAGGTTACCTCGACTGCGTCTCGGCCTTCCAAATTTACTCGACCATACATTGCTTTATTTTTGGCTTCTAAAGTAATGTACTATTTATAGAATATGAAGGAAAAGAAAAAAGAATTTGGTACCTTCTGATTCTCCTGGTGTCTTCACCTTCACTTCATTTGATATCTCTTTGTTCTCATTTATTGCATTTAGATCCTGTTCTTTAGAAGATTTCACTTTATGTATAATGATGTTGCCTTCAGAATTAATGACTTTTATTACTGAAAGTATGTAATTATGTAAATCCAAGAACATACCTACATGTATTTTTATAAGTACCTAGGTAAAAAAATCACTCTGTAGAAAAGCATCAAGGTATTTTAGCTTATTAAGGCTTCCCCAGAGTGCTCCAATCCCATACAAATTTAGCTTTTTCTTAAATGTTAATGGTTGTTTTCCATCAGCCTCGAAAAAAAAAAACCAAATGTTTTGATTTATACATTTGTAAGCAACCACACACACCCCTTTGTCTTGCCCTGCGGGGGTATGTTTTGGTAGAAGGAGACAGGGCTTAAGACACATAAATATGAAAAAAGGGTGCGCAAAGGCACTTTATAAAAAAATTGTGTTCTACTCACATCCAAATACTTGCAGAGTGTCAATACTTTTAAATACTAGTTTTTTGAAATTAATTAAGTCTTCCAATCGTTTGTTACATTCTAAACATATGTAGTCATCATCGGACTCATGTTCTAAAAGCTAAAAACATAGTAAAAAGGTAAGCAAACATTTCAATATAAGCAATTTCAATCCATAAGAGACATAATATTCTTCACAATTCTTGACTTAGGGATTTCATGTGCGTTCTTGGTATATGGAGAACTATATTTGGAAATAATTGATCACATAACAAGTAAAAACAAACGGTAAATACTTACAATAACACTAAACAAATTCTGGAGTGATTCAGTGCAACTAAACGCATGTTTTTTGTCAAATAAACTAAATAAATTATCTGTAGACAAGCAACACAAGCACAAATAGGAGTCGATAGACATTATTTAATTGTTTTCAGTGAGATAAAACATGTATTTCTTCTTTTAAAAGCGATTTTTGTGTATTAAAACATCGTTTTGTGGTTATGTTCAGTTTTTTTTTTTTTTAAGTTCTCCCATATTATAAGGGAAGGCGAAGAGCTTAATCCCATGCAGCCTAGTCTTCAGTATTTGTTCTGTATGGAACACAAGCTCTGCGCCTACGCGCGGAGTGAAAACAATGGGACCATAGCCATAGAAAATATGCCATGCAGCCTGGTCTTCAAATATTTTCTAACCAAATGATTCGTTTTTATGTTAAGACAAAATAGAATTTATTTATTTCAGTCAGAATACAACACACACAGTTTTCGTCAATCGTCAAAAATAACGACAAATTTTTTTATATAAAACCATTAATATATTTCATTGAAAATGTATGAATTTTACAAGTTCATCTAAAAAATGCCTTGAAACATTCCATGAGGTGTTGGTTGCAGTATTATCCCACCATGGGAAAATGTCTAAAGTTAATGAATTTAGTTCTATCGGGTTCAGGATTGCCCTTGCCCTTTCCTTGCATGCCTCTAAACATGTGGAGCTCACTTTTCCTTATATTCATCCGACGCTTCGCATTGGCTAAAACAAAAAAAAAATTACGTGTGTGCCGATGCGATGCCGAGCACACGTGTCGAAGTGAAACTTGTTTGACATTTTGGTCATTTCGACTTCCGTTCCCCGCTTTAACGTATTTCCGTCATTCAACATTGAAATTTTACTCTCAACGCGCCTAAAGAAGTCTCACTTCAAAAAACAAATTTCGAATGAAAGCAGTCAACAGGCTGAATAACTTCTTGTCCTTGCCTTGTGTTTTCAGTTCACGCGCGTTTGGTTAGCGCACAGACCTATTTTAGCGCAAGATTAGGGGAACTTTCCACTATGACAGTTGATAAAACCGCGTTTTGAAGCTCCTGTCAGGGTAAATTTCGCTCTAAGGCCAATATCACACTGCACCGCGAACGGCGGCGTTCTTTGCAATGTAAGTACATCGGTTTGTATGAAAATCACTCGGGGTATGGCCTGGTATGGCACACTGGCTCCGCGCCTACGCGCGGAGTGAAAACAATGGAACCATAGACAATCACGCGCTACGCTGTGTAGCGCCATCCGGCGGGAGCTAGCGACTGCTAAACGTGCCCTCCGAAGCATAGAATCATCTCATTTGTTCGACAATCAGATAATTCAGCTTGCATTGTCTTAAGAAAACTGGCAAGTTAGTACTTGCGTCATATTCTAAGCTGCAGACTATAGATAGGTAGAAGCTTGTCTAGGAAGAGTTGTGACAGATAATAACAAATAGATACCTAGGTACCAAAAAAAAAAAAAAACATAATCTTGTCGCTTATCACAGGCTCGAATATTAAAAATTGAATGACGGAAATACGTTAAAGCGGGGAACGGAAGTCGAAATGACCAAAATGTCAAACAAGTTTCACTTCGACACGTGTGCTCGGCATCGCATCGGCACACACGTAATTTTTTTTTTGTTTTAGCCAATGCCGAAGCGTCGGATGAATATAAGGAAAAGTGAGCTCCACATGTTTAGAGGCATGCAAGGAAAGGGCAAGGGCAATCCTGAACCCGATAGAACTAAATTCATTAACTTTAGACATTTTCCCATGGTGGGATAATACTGCAACCAACACCTCATGGAATGTTTCAAGGCATTTTTTAGATGAACTTGTAAAATTCATACATTTTCAATGAAATATATTAATGGTTTTATATAAAAAAATTTGTCGTTATTTTTGACGATTGACGAAAACTGTGTGTGTTGTATTCTGACTGAAATAAATAAATTCTATTTTTGTCTTAACATAAAAACGAATCATTTGGTTAGAAAATATTTGAAGACCAGGCTGCATGGCATATTTTCTATGGCTATGGTCCCATTGTTTTCACTCCGCGCGTAGGCGCAGAGCTTGTGTTCCATACAGAACAAATACTGAAGACTAGGCTGCATGGGATTAAGCTCTTCGCCTTCCCTTATAATATGGGAGAACTTAAAAAAAAAAAAAACTGAACATAACCACAAAACGATGTTTTAATACACAAAAATCGCTTTTAAAAGAAGAAATACATGTTTTATCTCACTGAAAACAATTAAATAATGTCTATCGACTCCTATTTGTGCTTGTGTTGCTTGTCTACAGATAATTTATTTAGTTTATTTGACAAAAAACATGCGTTTAGTTGCACTGAATCACTCCAGAATTTGTTTAGTGTTATTGTAAGTATTTACCGTTTGTTTTTACTTGTTATGTGATCAATTATTTCCAAATATAGTTCTCCATATACCAAGAACGCACATGAAATCCCTAAGTCAAGAATTGTGAAGAATATTATGTCTCTTATGGATTGAAATTGCTTATATTGAAATGTTTGCTTACCTTTTTACTATGTTTTTAGCTTTTAGAACATGAGTCCGATGATGACTACATATGTTTAGAATGTAACAAACGATTGGAAGACTTAATTAATTTCAAAAAACTAGTATTTAAAAGTATTGACACTCTGCAAGTATTTGGATGTGAGTAGAACACAATTTTTTTATAAAGTGCCTTTGCGCACCCTTTTTTCATATTTATGTGTCTTAAGCCCTGTCTCCTTCTACCAAAACATACCCCCGCAGGGCAAGACAAAGGGGTGTGTGTGGTTGCTTACAAATGTATAAATCAAAACATTTGGTTTTTTTTTTTCGAGGCTGATGGAAAACAACCATTAACATTTAAGAAAAAGCTAAATTTGTATGGGATTGGAGCACTCTGGGGAAGCCTTAATAAGCTAAAATACCTTGATGCTTTTCTACAGAGTGATTTTTTTACCTAGGTACTTATAAAAATACATGTAGGTATGTTCTTGGATTTACATAATTACATACTTTCAGTAATAAAAGTCATTAATTCTGAAGGCAACATCATTATACATAAAGTGAAATCTTCTAAAGAACAGGATCTAAATGCAATAAATGAGAACAAAGAGATATCAAATGAAGTGAAGGTGAAGACACCAGGAGAATCAGAAGGTACCAAATTCTTTTTTCTTTTTCCTTCATATTCTATAAATAGTACATTACTTTAGAAGCCAAAAATAAAGCAATGTATGGTCGAGTAAATTTGGAAGGCCGAGACGCAGTCGAGGTAACCTAAATACATAGGAATGCGCCGGTGTTTGTACTTTGTAAAATTTGTGTATTTAAAACATGGAAATTGAATAAAGTGCATCTATTATTGCTATAATGAAAGTGACGAAGAAATAGTAATTGAAAATGAGTAAGTAAAGTAGGTACTTTAAAAATACTAGGTAGATGAAAACCTGCTTCGCTCGCTCGGGTGAAAAAATTCAGCGACATACTTGGAAGGAATGGAGGATTACTTTAAAAGGAATGGAGTATAATACTTAAAAACCTTTTTATTTTTTCAGAATGTAAGCCTGAAATTAAAACCACAGTAAAACAGATAAAAAATAACAAATTGAAAAACATTGCAGAGAATCAAAACTCTGAAATCATACCAATCATACATTCTTTTCTACCAAATGCTTTAACTAAGGAGAAAAGAGACAACAGTATTTCTACCATTCCTCCAGATAAGGGTTGTAAAGGGCAAGATTTGAAGTGTATGATTTGTATGGAATCCATGCCAAATTCATACACTTTTAATACACACATGAACAAACATTTTCCAAATTATATGTGTGAAGAGTGTGGGAGATGTAAGTTATTTATCATTTTTTTACATAAAATTGTAATAATATTGTCTCACTCGTTAAAAAATCATAACTTGTAAAATATAAACTTTTTGAAAACTTTGTTACGGAAATTTGGATACACCAAGTAACCAAGAACCAAGTTATGATTTTTTAACGAGTGAGGGCGCCACCGCTCGGTATAAACGCTCATAAAGCTTTATACAGAATTTTTAAAAATTGCTGACCTTTTTTGGACATGAACCTAACCATGAAAATATAGTAGATTATCACAACAAGGTGCACAAACCAAGTGCGGGCTCGGACAGATGATGAAGTCGAGTTTAAAAATGATTTGCGCATGAGTTGTCATTTCTGCTTTTTACTTCGATTGCGAGGAAACACATCAAATATAATTGTAATTAAACAATTAAAATACGCATAAAAAACAAGAGCTACATGTCTGTCACTTAATTCACAAATAGTGCCAGTTGAGTGATATTTTGCATGGAAGGCCCAATTTTTTATTTCATAATTTCCATGTAATGTTCCTTAGGTAAAGTTCTTTTTCTTTGGTAGATTCGTACCCTAAAGTTTGAACTAAACTATCTTTCTCAATGCAAGTGCTTTGCTCTTGTGAGCTCAGCTTGTTTGGATCGGAACGGAATCCAACTCTTTAGGAGCAACCGTTAGGCATGATCTCCGCAGAGTGGTCCTCCCCCCTTTCCTACTTGTATGTCTGTCGGGATAATGCGATTGTACCTTATTACAGGTTTCATGTCAGAAAAACGTCTGAAACGACATAGATACTGCCACAAAATAGGCCCGTTCGTCTGCCCGGCTTGCGGAGTCAACTTTAGCAAATACAACACTTACATTAGTCACAGGTAAATAAACACCTGTACTTTCATGCTGGGCTGGGAGTGATAAAAAAGCATAGAATGTGCTAGTGGCTTCTCCTTCCGGACATGTATGTATTAAAGTAAAGCTATATACGCTGTAACCTTCCATTTGGTCGTAGTTAATTTCGCAGAACAAAAAGCTATCAAGTAATTAATTTGAAAGGTAAATGCTTCGAGAGCCGTCTAAAGAAGGGTATTGAGCCGGGAATTGATTTGGTTTCGCTTGTAGGGTATAATATAAATAGGGGTCATTTTTGTAAAATCAGGATTATTCGATTCATATTGCCTTGGAGGTAACTCGCGTACGGTGCATCTCAAACATCAAGTAATTTCCATGTTTTATTTTAAATTACGCGGCTGTTTTGTATTGTTTTGTGTTAAATAATAGATAAATTCTAATGTTTTGATTTGTTTTGTGTTACTAAAGATTTATTTGCGTGACGGGACGCTAATTAATGTAATTGATTAGAAGTGTAAAAAAATGTTGGCTTTTCCATAAAAACTGCTTGATCGAGGTGGTCACTTTGTGTAGGGAAGTCTGGTGAAAGTTGTTCAGTTTCATCGAGAGAGCAACCCCTATCAGTATTTGGTTCGCTGTCCCTTACACCCCAGTATAGTATTTATTTTTCTCCATTCAGTTGTGTATGAAAGTATAGTATGTCCTATGGTATGCATGTATTATATATTTTTCTTATATATATATATATATATTTATATTATTTAGATAGTTTATAGTAATTGTATTGTTATTTGGTTATAATCTTAAGTATTTATAAATGTTATATTTAGTTTTGTTGCACTGACCTGTCAAAATGTTAGGCGCGCACACCGCCATCTATTTTAAACTGAGAATTTTCTCGGGAACGAGCAAATTAAAAACCCCCATTGGTTTGTACAAAAATAATAAAACCACACAATTTCATTTGATTTTATTTGCTTTATTTTTTTTTGGCTGTATTTCAAGATCTATAGAATTTATATGACTTTTCTTGTTCACATCAACTTTTTCACTTTCATCGCGTTTATTTAATTCCTTATTGGTAACTGTTATTTGTTCGCGTTTCTTCTTCGCTCGACTGTGGACCTTCAAGTGGGTGATTAGGGTGCATTTTTGTAGGAACCGCCGTTCACAAACGTCGCAACAGAAACGTTTGTCGTCGGAATGCAGTTTCTGGTGAACTGTCAGCGCCTTCTTGCGGAGATAACTGAAACAAGTATTTAAGGCGAATAATCAAAAAAATCGCAAAAGTTGAGGTAGTTTTACTCAATGGCGCTAATTCAGGACGCACTATTCTAATTTCCTAAGTCATAATTCTCGCCGTCCAGTTACTAATTCTAATTCTTAGTAGCGCTGTCACTTTCTTATATTTGACATAAGAACAGGATAGCATAAACACATGTTTTTGACGTTCCTAATTTGACATAAGCTGCTTTAAATAAGAACCGAGCATAGAGCATGTTCCTTATTTTACGTCAAATAAGCAATCTAATGTCAAATTAGGAATGTCAAAGTCATGTGTTTATTTGCTATCCTGTTTTTATGTCAAATATAAGAGAGTGACAGCACTACTAAGAATTAGTAACTGAATGGCGAGAATCGAGGCCAGTAACTACTATTTTTCAGATAGGATGAGCATCCTGACAAATGTCAAACGCATACATTTTTTGACAGTCTGTATCTTTCTCTCGAAGGAGAAAGATATCTAGACTCACGTTTTTTCAATATAGATAGACTCTCCCATCGTTATCTTTATATACAAATACGTCGTCATTGGCAAAATACAACTCAAATTCGAGTTGTGAAGCCATTTTTAAAAACATATTTTGACAGTTATAAAGAAATCTCTTTCGCACCTGTGATGTTTTTATATTTCCTACCTGCTGTCAGGAGACTGATGCTATCTGAAAAATACTAAAGGCGTATTTAACTAACCTCTTATTGCACTGTTCGCACTTGTAAGTGTCGCCTCCATGGCGCAAAGCTCGATGGCCGATCAGCTCTATTTCATGGAAGAAACCTGCACTGCAGTTGGTGCAGAAGTAGCGGAGTAACTTCTGGTGTTTGTACCTGACGTGAGCGCTGAGGAGGCCTAGAAAGAGGATATTAATTTGGTTTTAGAGTCTGTTCGAAAAGAGAACAGGCATAGAATCGGAGGGCGCACATTTGTATTAACTATCCCACGGCTGGTTGCGTGGCGTTTATGCCTAGGTCTTTGACCTAAAACCTCCAAAATTTAATGTAGAAGGTTACTGTTAAAGACTTGGGCATAATCCTCACACGACCAAGCGACAGTTAATTAAATACAAATGCGCGCCCACAAATTCCATGCCTGTTCTCTTTTCGAACAGACTCCAGTGATTATACAAAGATACTACATAAGAAACCCAGGAATAAAAAAAACAATTGGCAGCCTTATTCTAAGGTAGCAATTCTTCAATT
The DNA here is from genome assembly GCA_029255725.1 of Scrobipalpa atriplicella. NCBI lineage: Eukaryota > Metazoa > Arthropoda > Insecta > Lepidoptera > Gelechiidae > Scrobipalpa > Scrobipalpa atriplicella. The sequence goes on along the minus strand of JARACY010005151.1, from coordinate 14,353 downwards.
CCAGGCCACTAAAAAATTGAAGCGTGTTTTGGTTCGATTTATGAATTTATTTCTATTTATTTAAAAAAATAAAAAACTGATTTCAATAATTTTTGCGTCTACAATAGACATATCAAGTAAGTAGATACTTTTAAAACTTGGGTGAACCGGAATGACTCTCTTCCCTACGTCCTGAGACTCTTTCCATCTTAATGACTCTCTTCCCGACATCTTGACTAACTTGACTCTCTTCCCGACATCTTGACTAACTTCACTCTCTTTCCGACATCTTGACTAACTTGACTAACTTGACTCTCTTCCCGATTTTCTGACTCTCTTACTGAGTCACTTTTCCCGACTTCCTTAATCTCTTCCCGACCTCTTACCTGAAGTGATAAAGCTCTTGTCACACTGTTCGCACTGGTAGCGCGGCGCGTCATCGTGCGTTACAAATGCGTGGCGGTTGCGTTGCGAGAGTGTTGCGAACTGTAACGGGCAGTGGCGGCAGGTAAACTTGGCCGGGCCAGAGTGGACGTATTTTCTGTAAGAAACGATATACAATACAATACAAATATACTTTATTGCACAAAAAACACAGAAATTACAAATTGATTAAACAGAGAAGTAGTACAATTGACGGCCTTATTGCTAAGGTAGCAATATCTTCCAGGCAACCAGGCAGTAGGAGACAGCGGAATAGAAAATATTGACGCGGGTCAGTGCAACAAAACTAAATATAACATTTATAAATACTTAAGATTATAACCAAATAACAATACAATTACTATAAACTATCTAAATAATATAAATATATATATATATATATAAGAAAAATATATAATACATGCATACCATAGGACATACTATACTTTCATACACAACTGAATGGAGAAAAATAAATACTATACTGGGGTGTAAGGGACAGCGAACCAAATACTGATAGGGGTTGCTCTCTCGATGAAACTGAACAACTTTCACCAGACTTCCCTACACAAAGTGACCACCTCGATCAAGCAGTTTTTATGGAAAAGCCAACATTTTTTTACACTTCTAATCAATTACATTAATTAGCGTCCCGTCACGCAAATAAATCTTTAGTAACACAAAACAAATCAAAACATTAGAATTTATCTATTATTTAACACAAAACAATACAAAACAGCCGCGTAATTTAAAATAAAACATGGAAATTACTTGATGTTTGAGATGCACCGTACGCGAGTTACCTCCAAGGCAATATGAATCGAATAATCCTGATTTTACAAAAATGACCCCTATTTATATTATACCCTACAAGCGAAACCAAATCAATTCCCGGCTCAATACCCTTCTTTAGACGGCTCTCGAAGCATTTACCTTTCAAATTAATTACTTGATAGCTTTTTGTTCTGCGAAATTAACTACGACCAAATGGAAGGTTACAGCGTATATAGCTTTACTTTAATACATACATGTCCGGAAGGAGAAGCCACTAGCACATTCTATGCTTTTTTATCACTCCCAGCCCAGCATGAAAGTACAGGTGTTTATTTACCTGTGACTAATGTAAGTGTTGTATTTGCTAAAGTTGACTCCGCAAGCCGGGCAGACGAACGGGCCTATTTTGTGGCAGTATCTATGTCGTTTCAGACGTTTTTCTGACATGAAACCTGTAATAAGGTACAATCGCATTATCCCGACAGACATACAAGTAGGAAAGGGGGGAGGACCACTCTGCGGAGATCATGCCTAACGGTTGCTCCTAAAGAGTTGGATTCCGTTCCGATCCAAACAAGCTGAGCTCACAAGAGCAAAGCACTTGCATTGAGAAAGATAGTTTAGTTCAAACTTTAGGGTACGAATCTACCAAAGAAAAAGAACTTTACCTAAGGAACATTACATGGAAATTATGAAATAAAAAATTGGGCCTTCCATGCAAAATATCACTCAACTGGCACTATTTGTGAATTAAGTGACAGACATGTAGCTCTTGTTTTTTATGCGTATTTTAATTGTTTAATTACAATTATATTTGATGTGTTTCCTCGCAATCGAAGTAAAAAGCAGAAATGACAACTCATGCGCAAATCATTTTTAAACTCGACTTCATCATCTGTCCGAGCCCGCACTTGGTTTGTGCACCTTGTTGTGATAATCTACTATATTTTCATGGTTAGGTTCATGTCCAAAAAAGGTCAGCAATTTTTAAAAATTCTGTATAAAGCTTTATGAGCGTTTATACCGAGCGGTGGCGCCCTCACTCGTTAAAAAATCATAACTTGGTTCTTGGTTACTTGGTGTATCCAAATTTCCGTAACAAAGTTTTCAAAAAGTTTATATTTTACAAGTTATGATTTTTTAACGAGTGAGACAATATTATTACAATTTTATGTAAAAAAATGATAAATAACTTACATCTCCCACACTCTTCACACATATAATTTGGAAAATGTTTGTTCATGTGTGTATTAAAAGTGTATGAATTTGGCATGGATTCCATACAAATCATACACTTCAAATCTTGCCCTTTACAACCCTTATCTGGAGGAATGGTAGAAATACTGTTGTCTCTTTTCTCCTTAGTTAAAGCATTTGGTAGAAAAGAATGTATGATTGGTATGATTTCAGAGTTTTGATTCTCTGCAATGTTTTTCAATTTGTTATTTTTTATCTGTTTTACTGTGGTTTTAATTTCAGGCTTACATTCTGAAAAAATAAAAAGGTTTTTAAGTATTATACTCCATTCCTTTTAAAGTAATCCTCCATTCCTTCCAAGTATGTCGCTGAATTTTTTCACCCGAGCGAGCGAAGCAGGTTTTCATCTACCTAGTATTTTTAAAGTACCTACTTTACTTACTCATTTTCAATTACTATTTCTTCGTCACTTTCATTATAGCAATAATAGATGCACTTTATTCAATTTCCATGTTTTAAATACACAAATTTTACAAAGTACAAACACCGGCGCATTCCTATGTATTTAGGTTACCTCGACTGCGTCTCGGCCTTCCAAATTTACTCGACCATACATTGCTTTATTTTTGGCTTCTAAAGTAATGTACTATTTATAGAATATGAAGGAAAAAGAAAAAAGAATTTGGTACCTTCTGATTCTCCTGGTGTCTTCACCTTCACTTCATTTGATATCTCTTTGTTCTCATTTATTGCATTTAGATCCTGTTCTTTAGAAGATTTCACTTTATGTATAATGATGTTGCCTTCAGAATTAATGACTTTTATTACTGAAAGTATGTAATTATGTAAATCCAAGAACATACCTACATGTATTTTTATAAGTACCTAGGTAAAAAAATCACTCTGTAGAAAAGCATCAAGGTATTTTAGCTTATTAAGGCTTCCCCAGAGTGCTCCAATCCCATACAAATTTAGCTTTTTCTTAAATGTTAATGGTTGTTTTCCATCAGCCTCGAAAAAAAAAAACCAAATGTTTTGATTTATACATTTGTAAGCAACCACACACACCCCTTTGTCTTGCCCTGCGGGGGTATGTTTTGGTAGAAGGAGACAGGGCTTAAGACACATAAATATGAAAAAAGGGTGCGCAAAGGCACTTTATAAAAAAATTGTGTTCTACTCACATCCAAATACTTGCAGAGTGTCAATACTTTTAAATACTAGTTTTTTGAAATTAATTAAGTCTTCCAATCGTTTGTTACATTCTAAACATATGTAGTCATCATCGGACTCATGTTCTAAAAGCTAAAAACATAGTAAAAAGGTAAGCAAACATTTCAATATAAGCAATTTCAATCCATAAGAGACATAATATTCTTCACAATTCTTGACTTAGGGATTTCATGTGCGTTCTTGGTATATGGAGAACTATATTTGGAAATAATTGATCACATAACAAGTAAAAACAAACGGTAAATACTTACAATAACACTAAACAAATTCTGGAGTGATTCAGTGCAACTAAACGCATGTTTTTTGTCAAATAAACTAAATAAATTATCTGTAGACAAGCAACACAAGCACAAATAGGAGTCGATAGACATTATTTAATTGTTTTCAGTGAGATAAAACATGTATTTCTTCTTTTAAAAGCGATTTTTGTGTATTAAAACATCGTTTTGTGGTTATGTTCAGTTTTTTTTTTTTTTAAGTTCTCCCATATTATAAGGGAAGGCGAAGAGCTTAATCCCATGCAGCCTAGTCTTCAGTATTTGTTCTGTATGGAACACAAGCTCTGCGCCTACGCGCGGAGTGAAAACAATGGGACCATAGCCATAGAAAATATGCCATGCAGCCTGGTCTTCAAATATTTTCTAACCAAATGATTCGTTTTTATGTTAAGACAAAAATAGAATTTATTTATTTCAGTCAGAATACAACACACACAGTTTTCGTCAATCGTCAAAAATAACGACAAATTTTTTTATATAAAACCATTAATATATTTCATTGAAAATGTATGAATTTTACAAGTTCATCTAAAAAATGCCTTGAAACATTCCATGAGGTGTTGGTTGCAGTATTATCCCACCATGGGAAAATGTCTAAAGTTAATGAATTTAGTTCTATCGGGTTCAGGATTGCCCTTGCCCTTTCCTTGCATGCCTCTAAACATGTGGAGCTCACTTTTCCTTATATTCATCCGACGCTTCGGCATTGGCTAAAACAAAAAAAAAATTACGTGTGTGCCGATGCGATGCCGAGCACACGTGTCGAAGTGAAACTTGTTTGACATTTTGGTCATTTCGACTTCCGTTCCCCGCTTTAACGTATTTCCGTCATTCAACATTGAAATTTTACTCTCAACGCGCCTAAAGAAGTCTCACTTCAAAAAACAAATTTCGAATGAAAGCAGTCAACAGGCTGAATAACTTCTTGTCCTTGCCTTGTGTTTTCAGTTCACGCGCGTTTGGTTAGCGCACAGACCTATTTTAGCGCAAGATTAGGGGAACTTTCCACTATGACAGTTGATAAAACCGCGTTTTGAAGCTCCTGTCAGGGTAAATTTCGCTCTAAGGCCAATATCACACTGCACCGCGAACGGCGGCGTTCTTTGCAATGTAAGTACATCGGTTTGTATGAAAATCACTCGGGGTATGGCCTGGTATGGCACACTGGCTCCGCGCCTACGCGCGGAGTGAAAACAATGGAACCATAGACAATCACGCGCTACGCTGTGTAGCGCCATCCGGCGGGAGCTAGCGACTGCTAAACGTGCCCTCCGAAGCATAGAATCATCTCATTTGTTCGACAATCAGATAATTCAGCTTGCATTGTCTTAAGAAAACTGGCAAGTTAGTACTTGCGTCATATTCTAAGCTGCAGACTATAGATAGGTAGAAGCTTGTCTAGGAAGAGTTGTGACAGATAATAACAAATAGATACCTAGGTACCAAAAAAAAAAAAAAACATAATCTTGTCGCTTATCACAGGCTCGAATATTAAAAATTGAAGGATGTTGCGATAATTTTGTAGCCGTATTACGATTTATCCAAACTAATATTTGCACAACTGTTAGGTACTTCAAATAAATCGTTATCTTACTTAGCGTATCAATTATAGTGCAGCAGCAAGTCGGCAATAAATTGAACTAATCAGTACCTTCCTATTACACCTACCAATCATGATATAAAATACTTTCATGTTGGTTAACTCAAATAAGTCTGTCGTAGGTAGCACCTAGTACCAAAAGCTTTTGCATATACAGAAGTACCTAACGATATTCTTCGATTTTCGTAAAGGGTCTGAAATATCGGACTATTCTATTCAAAAAGCTGAAATCCGTTAAGAACATTTTATTATGACGTAATGTTTAGGTACTCTACTTCCCTATCCACGGCATTTTCGCTCTCTCCCGTTCGATCATTTGGTTTTGGTCGCTTTTGCGCTGTGAACGCATATGCAGCACTTTGTTGCGCATTGCCTTCACATTCGGGTGTATGTTGTAATAACGACGCGATTCTGCGCCTATTTCTCTCTGGAAGCCAGAAGACAAATAAGCTTGTGAACATTTAGGTATAGCTGGCTAGTCTATATGTCTGTCTATATTCAGTGAGAGACAACTTAACTAAATCTCAACTATACAGTCGTACAAGGATCTTTTGGCGCGTGGGTGACATTGACAGCACAGATTACCTAGTATACATAACCTAACGGACATGTATACTAGGTAATCTGTGCTGTCAATGTCACCCACGCGCCAAAAGATCCTTGTACGACTGTACTGTACCTACCTAACTATTGCCGTCCCTTTCTGTTATCTAAAAATGACGGAATGGGGGCCAAATTGTCCCCAATTATGAATCCTCTCAGATATAAATTAAATAGGTAGGTACTAATAGGTAAATTCGTGTACTTAAAGAAACGATTTATAAATGGCCGCCGCTGGACAATCACGAAGCGAGCGGACGCCATTTTTAAATCGTTTCTTTAAACGCACGACACGACTTATAGGTACTCACTGTATCCTCAATATCCTCAAGAAGGTCGGCTCTGGTGTCGGTCTTCGGTACTACATACACCAAATATTTGCTTCCATACACAGTCGAATTAATAAGAATCACTGTTAAAATAAATAAAAATGAATTCGGTTTTAAATTATTGTGTGCTCAATAAGGTTTGTCTGTTTATATGAAGAAAATACTTTAGGGTTGCAAAAAAAAAAACAGTCATCTTCCTTGTCTTTTTTCCGTATCTCTCGGGGTCGGCTACCTAATCTAGGTGATTGAACGAGTACTGGTTTTTACACAGAGCGACTGCCATCTGACCTCCGCAACCCAGAAGGGAAACCAGACCCAAACCTAGATAAGTTTCACACAAACTCTTAATTTCTTCGTAGGTGTGTGCAGGTTTCCTCACGATGTTTTCCTTCACCGTAAAAGCGCTGAATGAACCGTACATATGAAATTCGAAAACCGAAAAACACATTGGTACGTGGTGGGATTCGAACCACGACCTCCTGCACAGAAGGCCACGGCCCTATCCACTACACCATCCGGGCTAAAGCGGTATTCAATAACGATGAATATTTTTATCTTGGCGCTCGGTCTATGATATTTCTTCTATCGTGGCGTGACGTGACGTATTATTTTTCGGAACAGATTATCTGATTCTAGTGTGACATGCTTCCATGCTGGAATGGGAGTGATAGAAAAACATAGAATGTGCCAGCTGTATCTCCTCCCGGGCATGCTGTAAAAAGCAGCTAAGGGATTCGAGGGTTTCAGTATAGTAATTTAGGCGATGGGCTGACAACCTGTCACTATAGCAATACACATGATTCATGTGACATATGACCATCTGAAATAACCCTCAAAACTTGTCAGATGTGGCAGAATGACCTTTCGGTCGTTTTCGCTCTGCCTGCCGCATTTAGGATAAAGGCGTGATTTTATGTATGTATGTAGGTATGTATACGGGGTGTAAGGGATAGCGTCCCGCAAACTTATAGGGGTTGCTCAGTCAACGAAACTGAACAACTACCACCAGGATTTTTTTTCAGGAAATAAAAAAAAAATGCTTTTTCATACAAAATGACCACATCGATCAGACAATTTGTATGGAAAAGCAAATTTTTTTTTTAATTTCCTGAAAAAAAATCCTCGTGATATGTGTTCAGTATCGTTGACTGAGTAACCCCTATCAGTTTGCGGGACGCTGTCCCTTACACCCGGTATATGTGTATGTGTGTAGTGAGACATAGAATCTGGAGTTCGGAAGTTTGTAACATGTTTATATGTTTTATTTAATATACTCAACTTACATTTGATGCCGACTAAAATCACAAAAGTCTGATGAATCATTATACAAAAACTAAAACAGATTGTAATTTTTTTTAAATGCAGTTCAATGGTAAAAACAATTATTTATTCAATTTCATGGTATGCCTCTGGTCGGTAGAAGGGAGATTATGTTTTTATTACCTACTATAGGTACCTATACCTACTTAGTAGGTATACCTACCCTACTGTACCCGATCGCAATACGCTATTTGACTACTAGTCAAATCAGCAACTTTTTATAAAATGTCAAAAACGATTTTTTGTATTAAAATCTCAATTAAAATTATTAAAATACAAGCTTATGACGTCACTGGCTTGTAAATATTGACTACTCAAATCAATAACTTCTATATTTTTAACTTGATTATTAAATCGAAATATGCATTTGTTCATTAAATGATGAATGAGATCCACAGTATTTTTGCCATCAGTTCTAAGGTATAAACGTTTTGAATTTTTTTAGCCACCCAGTCAACATGCCTATACTAACCTAACTACACCTTAGAAAATAAACAGGTCCTTACTCATAATTATATGTATATCGTTATAAAATAAAACAAATCGTTATAAAATAAAACAATGAATTTCAACTTAACTGTTTATTTTTAACTCAAAAGTTCTTCCTTATCGGTTACCTATTTCAAACAACTAAAATATAGTGATGTTAGTTGGTAACTACGTGCCCTGGTTCTACTAACTTAGCCTAATTAACAACTAAAAGTTCTCCTTAAATTCTGGACAAAACAAACTAAAACTTAAATCTACGACTTTCCTTAAAAAGAAAACTAAAAATCTGCGAATTCGTCTTCGAACATGCAGAACGGACTCTCCTTGATCTTTTCTTCTTCAAAAACATCAAAGTTTGCCGCGTCTCCCGGTGACCTCACTTTCGGTATGAATGGGGGATGAACCCGGCTGTTCAGCAACATGTCCCAGTCGATCTCTCTAAACCACCTGTGGTTCTTAAAGTCCAACACTCCGTCTTTCAGATTCCCGTACCTCCTCGTCACATCGACTTGAAGAGTGTGGGCTATCAGATCCTTCAGCTCATTAGAGAAGTGGTTCGGGCACCGGTATTTTCCGGCGACGATCTTCTCGTAAATCCTCATCGGATCTGAAGCGAAGAACGGCGGATGACCAGCGCTCATTTCGAAGAACAACACCCCCGTTGACCACCAGTCTACTGACATTCCGTACCCCTTGCTGAGGATGATTTCTGGAGCTAGATACTCTGGAGTGCCGCAAAGGGTCCATGTTCTTCCACGTATCAGCTTACAGAATCCAAAATCCGTTATCTTGATGTATCCTGTCCGGTCTATCAGAATGTTTTCTGGCTTCAGATCTCGGTAGACCAACTCGCACGCGTGGAGGTATTCCAACGCTAAAACCACTTGAGCTGCATAGAACTTCGAAGAGCGCTCTTCAAATTTCCCCATCCTTCGCAAGTGGGAGAACATCTCTCCACCAGCTACGAACGGCTGCACGTAGTACAAATACACATTATCCTTGAAGAAATACTTCATGTAGACTACGAAAGGAAAGTTCAATCCACAGAGGATCTTTTTCTCGTAATAACTGTGCTCAATCTGCTTCAGTTTTACAATTTTCGCTTTCTCCAGCGTCTTCATAGCGTAATACTTGCCTGTATCCAAATATCTCACGAGATAGACGATTCCAAAGGCGCCTGTGCCTAAAATCCTCAGTTTTTCGAAATCGCTGAGGCTTGCATTGCTCTCGGACTTGTCGTTCCATATCTCGATGAAGTCCTGGCGCAGTTTCTTCAGATACTGGTTGTACTGGTCCTGTTTCGCGTGGGAATAGCCGCTGGCACCATAGCTGCCGGCCAGATCAACCCCCGAGTCGTTCGCCATTGCAACACGTTGGAGACAGCGTCTATTCCTCTTGGTGTTACGGATCTTTTGCATTAAACATGAAAACGGTAGAAGGATTTTCAATTTCAAGGATTATTTTATAGAAAATGTCAAAATTCGAAACTGATTGATATTTTTTCCAAGAAATTTCCTGTGCAAGAGATTTCTTTTTGACACTTTTTCAGAAAAAAAAAATTAGATCAAAAAGATTTCAGTGGAGAAGGAGATAGCTTTTTTTGTGTGTAGGTATTTCGCACATTTTAGACGCGGCCGCGGCTAAGGCATTACGAGCGATGGTTGTTAAATGTACCTGCTCATGCTCATCTGCCGGGAGGATACACCCTAACCAACTAGGCTACTGCGGCTCTTATATCTTATATTCCTTTTCTAGGAAATCCACTAAGCTTAAGCATCGGTTTAAAGCTATGTTGCGATTTTAGATAAATCAATAAAAATATCTATCCATAATGCATAGGTTCAAAATCTAAATACATATATCCATTGTGTAGGTACCTATATCATTATCTCGCACTCGCACATACCGTATTAGTGTATTGATTTGATGTTTGTATTGTATTGTAACGATATGATCTTACCTTACCTGACGGTTCTTAATCTTTAAATAATGTGCAGTGCAGTGCAGGGGGTCGAAAACATACTAATCCAACATTCTAAAATAAAACAATAACAAAAACAGACTTTTATTTTTGCACAGTCAATAAACTCTGGTGTCGCTGGTATCACAGTTTTAAAACCACCTAAAATAGGCTCCTAACTTGATCTGTGGCCTGGAGCCGTATTTTTGAACCACTCGAACTCCAATGCGCATACGAAAGGGCAACTTTCGCATGCGAATTCAATTCGAGCGGTTCAAAAATACGGCTCCTGGACCGAGTTGCTCTCCATAGCAGGGCCTTGGCGGCAATCGTATACGCACAAAATTAAATAAAAAATAAAAAAAATGACTGAATCTTGACTAAAATTGTAATTTTTTATCCTGAGAGAACAGAAAACAATTTTGGTTAAGATTGAATTACCTATACTTGTCTCAATAAGGTGAGGTGACTGTCTGCCTCTTCTATTGTCCAAACCAATCAGGAAAGGACATTCATAAAATTGGCTTGATAGAGAGACCTAGATCTAGACCACAGTGGCCCCTTATATTGTAGTACAGTTTGAGAACCTGAGACCATGTATTAGTTTATCTTTATTTCACTATCAATTTATCATCTTAGGAGCGTCACATTGACGCAAGTATTAGTGTTATCAAACCTAAACACATTACCTATCGGCAGCTAGATCTAATGGATAGATCAGCTGTTGAAGCTAGTCACAATTCCGTGTACAGGGCCGTCTCTCTTAGCTTATAGGCCTCTCACATGGTTTGTGTAACGACCACTGTCAAAGACAGTGAAAGGGAACGACGACGGCAGCTTAACGTGCCCTCCAAAGTACGGGGTCCTTCGGACAATCATGTGATTCAGCCTGCAATGTCCAAACCAAACTGGGGAAAGTCTCATGATAAATTAACAAATATCAATCCCCTGGGAATCGCACCCAAGACCTGCAGATCGGGAGCCCATGGCTCAGACCACTAGACCACGGATCCAGTTGTGGCAAGAGTGAATATAGGTAATACCTTCGATCGAGGGAGGCCCATGTCCAGCAGTGGAATGTTTTGGCTGATAGTGGGGACCCTAGGGCCTCTATCCCAATCACGGACCTGTGCGTATAATCCTTCCACTTATAAGCACAGATTAGATTAAACAAACGACACCTGTGATTGTGAAAATCACGTTTTTTATATAAGTAGGTTAGGAAGGACATCTTCTATGCGTACACGTGTCCTGAAACCTTTGTCATCATCAGCTCTACTACTGCCTCCGTGGTGCAGTCCAGTGGTCTCATCTATGGGCTCACGACCTGGAGGTCCCGGGTTCGATTCATTGTCCTCCAATGACTTTGTGTTATTGTTTCTAGTTTGGTTAGGACATTGCAGGCTGATCACTGTGAATAAGTCCGACTGAATGGTCCCAACAAAGCGGTGGTAGACTCCGCAAGGGGCCGCCTGGCTCGCGACCACCGGAGTCCGGCGCCAAACAGTTTGCTGTGTTCAGTCGGCGCGTGAGACTACCAGTGCCTCAACGGGCGTCTTCTGGGTTAGCTCGCTCCATCGTCGACTCTGTCACGGTCATCGCTGACCTTTGTGTCTAGAAACTTGACTCTAGAAATAGGATTAAAAAAAAGAAGGTTATGGGTTTTTGAATAAATACAAACATACGTAAATCATACTTCCATGCTGGACTGGGAGTGATATAAAAACATAGAATGTGCCAGCTGCATTTCCTCCCGGGCATGCTGTAAAAACCAGCTAAGGGATTCGAGGGTTTCAGTGTATTGCAATTTAGGCGATGGGCTGACAACCTGTCACTATAGCAGTATACATAATCATCTCTGTAATAACCCTCGAAACTTGTCAGACGTGGCGAAACGATCTATGTTTCGGTCGTTTTTGCTCTGCCTACCTCGTTAGGGATAAAGGCGTGATTTTATGTATATGTATGTATGTAAATCATTCCCCTCCCCTCTATAATATTATTAGTAGGTAGTAGTACAGATAAAGCTTATCATAAATGTACACGAAATATGTCCGTTCATTAGTAAACGAGTTTCAACTTTATATTCTAAATAATACAGTTGGTATTATTTGAAACCCGGTAATGTAGGTACCTACTTACACTAGACTTAATTTTTAAAACGTTATTTATCTTCCATGCTGGACTGGGAGTGATAGCAGAGCATAGACTGTGCCAGCTGCATCTCCTCCCGGGCATGCTGTAAAACCAGCTAAGGGATTAGAGGGTTTTAATGTATTGCAATTTAGGCGATGGGCTGACAACCTGTCACTATAGCGGTAGGTACATAATGACCATCTGAAATAACCCTCAAAACATGTCAGACGTGGCGGAATGACCTTTCGGTCGTTTTCGCTCTGCCTACCCTTTTACTAGGGATAGAGGCGTGATTTTATGTATGTATGTATTTATAAATTGATATTTAAACCTTTTTTTTCTCTAGTTACCTAGTAGTAGAGTAGCATATTATATAACATTTTTTGTTTTTAATATTCAGCCTTACTAGGTAAAAATATGTGAGACTGTTTAAAATTATATCATCTTTATTGTACCATATTTTTAAGCAAATAAATTCATTTCTATTTCTACATACCTTACTTCATATAGTCACGCCTGTATCCCTTACGAGGTAGACAGCGCCCTAATAAAAGGTCGTTTTCGTTTGACACGACACTTCTAACAATTTGGGCTTTTAGGGCGCTGAGGCTCTGCCTACCTCTTAAGGGATTCAGAATAGGCGTGACTTAGATGATAGTATTATTTACTACGGAAAAAAATATGAGAAATCACGGCTCAGAAAAGTTGTTATTTAAAAACCGGCCAAGTGCGATTCGGACTCGCGCTCGAAGGGTTCCGTACTATCATTTATAAAAATGGAAACAAAACAATATCTGTTGTCCGACTCACTTGGCCATTTTTTAGTATTTGTTGTTGTAGCTTAAATAAAAATACATCATCTGTGAACATTTCAACTATCTTACTGTCACGGTTCATGAGAAACAGCTTCCGGAACATTATCTACAAAAACGAGCAAAAAATCACGTTTTTTGTATAAATTTAAATGTATTCTATTTTTTAGTATTTGTTGTTATAGCGGCAACTAAAATACATCATTTGCGAAAATTTCAACTATCTCACTATCACGGTTCATGAGATACAGAGCCTAAGTGACAGACGTACAGACAAGCAGACAGCGAAGTCTCAGTAATAGGGTCCCGTTTTTTACCCTTTGGGTACGGAACCCTAAAAAGAATCTTAAAACCGTCAAAATGATAAACCAGATTGATCCTTATCGACAGGTATTACGTGGGCGAGTTATCATCACTATCACTATCGCAGATCTCATTGATGATGATAATGATAAACATTGAAAGACACTATGACCCGTATTTATAATCAGCTCTCAAGACAGCGAGTTTGAGTTCGTATCAGAAATGTCATTTCAGTACAAAACGATCTGTCAAATCCATACTTAATATTGCTCTCAATCTTGAGATCGCTTTATAAATACGAGCCTGTAAGTCCTGATTAATCTTCGAATAAAGTGTTTGCTGTACATTACCATTACCACTCCTAGATAAATGAATTTTTCCGTCTTCTTTTCTTCTGTCGTGTAGGTTTCGAGTCGATCGACCCGATAAACCCTGGGGGCAGAGTTTTTAAACCTCTCACATGGTTTCTGTAACCGACCGACGACTGCTTAGCGTGCCCTCCGAAGCACGGGATCCTTTTTCTTTTTCGGGCAATCAGGTGATTCAGCCTGCAATGTCCTAACCAAACTGGGAAAAATCTCACAAAGTGCTAAATTAACAAATATCCACTTTGCGTTCCCCACCTGGGAATCGAACCCAGGTCCTCCGGATCGAGAGCCCATGGCTCAGACTACTAGACCACGGAGTCCTGATTATGTATCGTTAGATACTATTTATTACTCTGTGCCTGGATGTAGGATCTAGTTTAATCAAGGATGTCAAAAAAGGATTCAACTCGAGTCATTTCATGACTTGAGTTGATTTTCAAGACTATCAATAGTTTCACGAGTACATCCAATAGCACTGACTGGCTGGATTGCTAGTCTGCAGAAGCCAATAAAATAAAATAATGAATGAACTTGGGTCTTTTGAGTTTTGAC
>JARACY010005150.1:0-23129 GCA_029255725.1 Scrobipalpa atriplicella | reverse complement strand
AACATACACAAATGAAGGATCATGGTCGGCACACCGAACGAAGCACACAGATAATAATAAAAATAACAAGCGTCAATATGGACCCCAGATGGTCTATCTAATGACTTGATGAAAATCCCAATTATTTAAGATAGGGTTTTGGTATGCTGTAAAAATTGTCTTTTCGGTACCGGTGTATAATATTACATCCGGTACCGGTTAATTCGGGACTTTTCTGTACCGGTCAATAACCGGTTATAAATTAGGTACAACTAAAATTTCTCATTTTATACTTATTCATACACCTGCAATAACGCATGTATTTTTATTATTTTTTACTATTAATGTTTGTATCGTCGGTTTTATAATAATTCAGGTGGACACAATTCAGTAACTACTTTGTAACGTATTATCATATTGCTTACGTAGAAAAAAGTTTGCTAAAAGTAATGGCTAAACATATATGTCGCAACATAGCGACATAGCGACGTATATGTTTTAATATATTTTCGATATAATTGTAAAAATGTGTGTAAATGTAAAAGCTTTATATGTGTTTAAAATTATATTTATATTGCCTTTAATACTGTAAAACTCACAGTTTACTTTCACATCATACTAATCACTAAACTTGTGTGTCGCATCAGCTGTTGTATGTTTATTTGTGTATATGTTTAGGTTAAGTACGCCGTGTTGATGGATTTGTATGTGTGTGTTTTAGTGGGAACCACGACGTCGGCTGCGAATAACACGACACCTACTGCCACCACTACTACTTCCAATTTTAAAAGACAGGTTAGTTACTCATTTTATAACTAGGTCCTACTATTAGTATTTCCAACTCGGTGCTAGGAAAAAACTACGTCAAAGTTTCATTCAAAAACATATTTCAAAAATACGTTATACGTTTTGGAAAATTAGTTAAGTTACTAAATCTTCTATTTCAATATGTTGTTAAAATCTTATAGCTAAAACCTATTTTAGAAACATGATTTTCGATTAAAATACCTTAAACTTTGACGTAGTTTTTTCTAGCACCGAGTTAGAAATACTATAGGTTTACATCCTGTAGAAGTCCCCTAGTAAACAGAGCCTCCTTCATAAATTGAATAAATAAATTGAATTGATTTGAATATAATACTTTTGTACTGACCTCACTAGTAAGCTAGTAAGCTTACTACCCTTGGCAGGTTGATTGACGAGAGCATTAACATTTACAGATTTCGCAGGAAAAAGACATGCAATAGAAAAGTTGTTTTGACGTTGCACTGCATTCTTTTATTAGTTTGAATCATTCAAGTATGTGTCTTCATAAAATTTCAGAACACAATTGACTCAGCGTCCATCAAAGAGAACACGGCGCGGATCGCCCAAATGCAGGTAAGATTGTAATAAAGAAATAGGATAACATTTTTGCCTTTAAAGATATTTCTGGACAAATACTATGAGAACTACTAATGTAATACTAATAAAAATTTTACATATTAAATTACGATCATAATTTAGTCATCATCAGCATGTTTTACAGCCTATTTACGTCCCCATCGAGGGCCACTCTGAGCCATAATTAGTGAGCTTATAAAACTAGGTATTGATGATTGTATTGTAGCGTAATTTTAATCTATTTTATTTGGCCTATATACTTGTATTCACCTGGTAAGCGAATCCCATCGCTGTAACAATTCATTGAGTATTGCTCATCTTCATAGCATCCTTTTTTAATGTATTTTCTTATATTATTTTAACGCACCAGGTGCAAAACACAACGCGGCCCAGCAGTGCCCAGCCAAAACTAGAACCCCGATCGCGGACGTTCGCGGTGGGGGGCACGCGGCGGGCTACACAGCAGTATGACACGCCGCCATCGCAGCCGCCCAAGATGTCGCCACCACATGATACGCCCAGGTAAGATAAAAAAATGAAAACTGGGAGGGTCAAATAGTTTCAGGAAAATGGAGCAGATTTTCTGTGGACTCCAGCGACTGTCGGAGTAGCAGGAAATGAAAGAGGCTTACGCGTCACTGTGTTTGAACGTGGTGATCATTATTTCTTCGTATTTAAGCATGGACTCAAATAATATTTGTATGTATGTATTTTATCTCATAATAATATTATAATATGTACCTATGTATTTTGATTTAGAAGATGGTTAAAGGATAAATTGAATAAATTTGAAAATATGCATGTCTAATATCTATTAGACTACACTTGAGCATGAGGCAAATTTAATATAGGTGAAATTTGATAGAATTAACATGATATTTCAGGAGGTAAAATTGGTATAAAGTATTTTATTATAATTTATTTACTTATTTATAAATTAATTGTGTGTTTTTTTGAAAACATATTATTATACTTATTTATTTTATATCTTTGACATTGAACCTGGGACAACTGTATTATATAAATCTTTACACAGCATGTCCGGATTATAACCGTTAACGAAATACCACAAACTAACCGCATGCAATGATTACACGCGGCCGGATAGCAGCGAGAAGACGGACGGTACCGGTAAAAACGGGACGGGGTCAACGACCGGTACCGGTAACTCGACTAACGGTGGCGGGAACGCCGGGAACAGCAAGACGCATGTGAAAAGCGCGTCGATTTCATCTGCGAGTGGCGCTCCGCCTGGTCTGGGGGCAGAGGCCCAGCCGCACAACGCCTCCGCAAGGGACCTCGCGCAACCACGCCCGAGGTACTAAAGGAATAAGGATTTCGGCACGCTTTGGTTTTCTTACTCTGCAGAAGCACATTGAGTAGTTGTTTTTGTTTTTGCGCCTTTAGTAACAGGTTTCTTCACTGGTGTTTTTATGTCGCGGTAGGTATTTTACTGAGTGAAAATTGCAATTCACGCTTCAGCTTAGCGTTACCTTTCTTATTTGTTTTATTCTGTAGCCTTTTTTACTTGATAACGGTAATTTTTGGTCTAGATGATAAACTTTGTTAAAAAATTAAATTTTTAAGTAATTTATTGAAGGTTTCTGTTTGATTTTATTAATGTTTCGTAACGTACTAGGCTTTTGGTTTGCCAATTTGTATTTGCTTATTTACGACACGAGGATAATGTACAAAAATAATAATTATGAGTGGTTTTTCAGAAGGGATAGATGTTTAAATATTGAAATAACAATACAACAAGCTCTGTTAATCTTTGTCCTTATTGGAAAACCGTATAGGTACTTATTTCCAATTCAACTGCCATCCGACTACTGCAATTTGGCAGTCTGATTGCAGTGAATTTACATCCGTTTCTTTAAAAAACTAACCTATCATTCGTAATCTTTCCAGCCTGAACTCGACGCTATCGACGGTGGGCAGCGGCGGCGCGGGCGCGGCGGCGGGCGCGGGGGGCGCGCGGAGGGAGTTCTCCAACCCCCTCGTGTTTCCCCGGAACGTGCCCTCGCGCTCCACCTTCCATTCAGGTTGGTCATGCAAATGAATGCTCATGGTCATGTTACCAGCTCGTGGAAGCAGCTTGGGTTCCAGATCCAGAGGCTGTGGGATCGATTTCCACGGAGGGGTGGAGGGAGAGAAGTTGATATTGGATTTGTTAATTTATCGCCTTGTGGTATTTTCCCCGGTTCTGGTTAGGAGGTTAAATGGAGGTTGATTTTGTTGTTTGTCAAGAAAAAGGAGTTCAAGTTAAGAAGGGCCGTAAGCCGTTGTTCTCGGTTTTTGATAGTGGTCGGTACATAAACTATGTCAGAGTCCTTTAACTGTGCTATGAGACTGTTTAAAAGCTTGACACTAAGTTTCATCAGGTCGTATTTCGACTCGAAAACCCACTCTGTAAGAAAAAGAAGTAAAAAGGCTGGATGCGATTAGCACAGGAATTTGAGGATTGTTATAATAGAAAAGAGGCCTATGCCTTGCAATGGGTGGATGTGGGCTGAAGATGACGGTGATGAAAGTAAGATTACTTTGATATTCATCTTTGACTTTGGAAATCTTGCTTTCAACATCATCATCTTCAGCCCACATCCACCCATTACAGGGTATAGAATAGACCTTTTCCCTACTGCGTCAAAACTCACGTCATCAGGCCTAGCCTAACCCCCATCTCCCACGTTTCCAGGGCAGACGCGGTCGCGCGGCGCGAGCGCGGGCGGCGCGTACGGTGACGGCGGCTCCCCGCACCAGGCGCGCCCCTCCTTCTTCTCCAAGCTCTCGTCGCGGTTCTCCAAACGGTAAGTGATTGATAGCAGACATCGGGTGTGGGGTGAAGGGGAGGGGGTATGGCAATGGAATATTCTTTCGCGTACCAAGCAGGTAAAACTTCAAAAGTCTATAAAATTCTTGTGATTACTATATCAATAAGAAATAACTGTTTTTAATATGTAAATATTAATTAATTTTGTGGCAGAACTGAGAATTGCGATTGTGTATATCTGTTTTCTATTGATTTTTATATTTAATTTACGGTAATTTTGGCAACAGTAATACAATCCGTAATTAATTTTGGTACCCGTAATAAAATCGCAAAATGTGCTACCGGTTATTTATAGGTGCCGTAAATTTCGGCACCGGTTATAAACTCGCCCATTGCGATACCGGTTATTTATAAATACCGTGAATTTCGATACCGGTTAAAAATCGCCAATATTGCGGTACCGGTATTTATCAATACCGCCAATTTTGATGCCGGTGAAATATAAATCAGATTATCTTGCCATAACTCCCTTCCCTAGATTACAAAATTAATCACGCACAATTCTAACTAGAATTTACAAACATGTAAATAGAAATACTAACAAAATATATCTTACACAAAATATCATTGTGACTAATACTATACGGTGCTAGGTTTCTCTCTTCGGTGTTGTTTCTGTATTATGTTATTATCTCATAAGATACGCTTTGGCTTAGTACTGTAGATGTACATGGTCATTTCAAGTTATCATAACGAAGGCTTTTCTGTGTTATTTTACGAACTTACATTTAGCCCTGTAATATAAAGTATTTTTTCTTACTTTATTATTTCATGCATTCATGTTTAATATTTAAACAGGGTGTATAAAAAGGACTTCATTCCTATAAACCACATGTTTTACTAATGATATTATACCAAACAACTTTTATTTTGAATAAAGAAATTGTGTTTTTCGAAATTGTGTTTGGATTAGGCTGGTATTTTGTATGAAGAAGGCATTTTTTTAGCCCAATTTTTAGTTCTTAAGGAAAGTTGTTTGGTATCATTAGTAGAACATGTGGTTTACAGGAACGCAGTACTTTTTTTATACCCTGTATAACATGATATGACTGGTTACTTTTAAATACAAAGTAAAAAAACACAAAGTGCCTTAAAACAAGTAAGAGCAAAAACACAGCTTAGAAATCATACCATCGCAACGCATCGTTATAGCGAGCACCGCTTTTGCACATTACATGTCTCATTCCCTACTTATATAATATACTTATTACACATTTATAATGATAGTGTTTATAAGTAGTCCTGAGATAGGGCTGTGAAAAAGTATTTTTAAAAGGGTTGTGGAAAGACTCGTGAAGTTATTTTTAAATATTATTTTTCTTGAAGAAATTAAAAGTTTGAGCTCTGTTTGATACTGTTGTGTCTATCTCTGTCTGCATGATAACTTTCTTTTATTACTTGCTGGGTGATTTTTTAGTAAAAATAAATATTTGGAAAAATAGGTTTTCCTATTAATGTTGTACTTTTTAACCCAAGGCGTTTCGAATATAAAATAATATTTATGTCGTATTTAACTTTTATGTAAATTGTAAACCTATTAAATAAAGTGTGGGATATTTTCAATAACTTGATCACCCGGTGTGTTGAATAAATGTTAAATTGCTTTTTATAATGCCTTCGAAAATTACAGCAAAATAATTAGCAAAATTTGTTTTTTTGCTGCTTTATTCCAAACGTTTAATATTTAAACTATCAAATTGTTGTAATTTTTGATCTTGTTTAATTTTCGGGACAAGTAAAAATCAATATCAAAAGGGCTCATAAAATTATTCTTCTTTTTTGTAAATAATTATTCTACCATAGTAACACTAAACTTCTCACTGGAATAACCCATTCGTTCTGTCGCTATGCCATCCAATTGTGTGTTTATTTTTATAATTGACGCCAAAATTGTCTCCCTCGAAAGTTCCGAGCTCCGATTTTTATTTTATTTTGTTTACGTCTCGCGTCAACGCAGGGGATGCACGATGCTAAAACCTCCTATCTCCCTTTTCGTAGTAATTGAAAACGCACCTTTTTGTCTTCGAATTTTGTCGCGTTAGCCAATAAGCCAACTGCCAACCCGAATGTGTACCGCCAAGTTGTTGTTTTTTTTAAATATACCGTTCCGACCGTCTTTAGTCTAGCATAAAGCATGATGTATTCCCCTAATATTTCAATTTTGAAAGTTTTTGAGCTAAGGCAATGATACACAACGCCTCCATGCTTTGAGTGTTGTCCGTAGTGCTTAATAGTGATGCTAAGTGAGTACCGGCTTTTATGAATACCGGGTTTAGTATTACCGGTTTTTATTAATACCGGTTTTTTATTGAGAGGTGTACGGTAAAAGATACCTCTCGTGCATCCCCCGTGTTCTATGATTTATTTTTTTCTAACCGTACGCTTCTACTAACGCCGACGGTCGTTACCGGTTTTTTTTTTTTGCTTATAGTCAATCCACAACCCTTTTGACGTGTTACAACATGACGGATGTATTTATTATTTTCTGAAAATTATCTTAACGGAGGGAGCTAGTGTATAGTATTGTGCATCTTTGAAACGACGCGAGAACGCGATTGGTTTTGTCTTTGAATTGTTGGAATTTTGTCGATTCGATTCTAATTGGAATGTGTCATACAGTTTGCATCGGTGTATCGACACTATAAAAAAAAAACTAGTTTTCCGAATAACTGCCTCCGTTGAAGTCATCGTTTTCCACAGGGGAAACATGATGTAGATATTATCACTTCATGTTTTGTTCCCATCCCAGTTATAATGCTGAACTATCTGATTGTCTTACAAGTAAGATGATACATTCAATTAGTTCATAATTAAAATCCTGGTCACTGCCCTTGATAGTGGTCGTAGTATATAAATTCTGACCACGAGGTTCATCTTTGATCTACCTGATTTCCAACAAAATTAAAATTAGTATAATTCAATTGAATTCGAATCGCAAAATCCAACTGACAGCCCTGAATAGTGAAAAAAAATAGTGAAAAAAATAAGAGCCGGAGAGAAGAGGGGGGCGATTCTACCTGTGATTGGTCGATCGCTCACCCCCTTCCGTTTGACGCAGGTTGAATCAGAACCCGTGAAGCCGCAGCGCCGACGACAGAAGAACTATTTTATAACCTGTAGCTAATTAGAAAATTCCCGGTTGTGTACTCAAAGTATGCGAAGACAGGGGCTTTTTCAGGTGAGTGTGAATATGGATATGATTTATATGAGGTCTTTTTACTATCTGCAGAATCGCGTTAATAAGTCTTTTCAACTTTTGAAAGGAAAGTTGTATTAACGTTGACGATTTTTTACTGGTTTATGGATGTCACTTAAAATACTTGAAATTTCGAAGACGCTTTAACAATTTTCAGCTCACAATCATGTCTATTCAACGATTTGATTTGCTCTACCTTTTTATACTTAAGAATTTATTATTTCTATACTTAGTCTTTATAGTGATATGATAAATTAAATTTTCGAAATAATAGTCATAATGATAACTTATCCATATTCACACTGGCCTGATTTTAAATGTTGTTTGTAAGTGTTTAAAACATGTTTATGTAAGTGGTCCATTAGTTACGTCCAATCGGAGTTTGGAATTCATTATTGTAAACATTTCTTATTTTCGCGACGACATTTCTGACTACATGTTATTTTAGAGAAAATATTCACTATTTTGCCTATGATTTTTTTAAATAGCTATTTTATTGGGTGATATATTCTTTTTTAGGTATTTTGAATATCATTTATGCCATGTTTCACTTCTAAATTAAGAATTAAGGTTCTCTCCACATAATCCACATAATAAAAATAAAGATTATTTTCTAAGAGTAACGTGTAGTGGAAATCTAGTCCCGTCGCATTTTGCATTTCATTGTAGTTTTTAAGAATATCGAGTTCTATAATGAACGAATTGTCGACATTCCAGGGTTCCGTATAATATAAAACTCTTTTTAAGTTTATGAAAAGCACAAACTAAAAACAACAACGTTTCGGACTCTGCCTAAATTGTTAAAAATTTTAACGACTGAAAAATATTTTGTATATTTCTATTGTTATAATATACCTATCTTATGCTTAATGTTTTGGCAAATCTTGTAGTTAGACTTTTTGTGGACCTTTCAAGATTATTGTATAATGCCCTCGATTCTGACCTATGTTCCTTAAGGAAAGTTGTTCAGTTTCATGGGTAGATTCACACATTTCTCAATGCATATACCCTTTCTGTTACACGTTGTATAAAATGAGGCGGCCAGAATCGAGGGCATTATGTATTACCATAGCTAAATATTATTATAATACTAGCCAACATTTAGGAAAATAGTAGTTCAGTTTTGGCCCACAGTTAAGATGCAGTTTTAAAGTAATTTGTAAGGTGAGTGAGATATTATCAGTGTATAGTATTTTTACGTTAAACAAACGACGACTTTATAGTATTATACCTATGAAAAAGTTCATTTAGATACATTTTTACGAGTTTTCTATGACATCGCCTTACTGTATGGATATTGAGTCGTTTGTTTCACGTGAAGTATTTATAATTATTATTATGTAGCAATTAAGGTACAGCCCATCCTATAGCTTTGGTACAAATACTCAGTAGACGTTACCAAATACAACGCGTTTAGGCAGCTTTATTTACGTTACACTAAAACAAATTAACGTTTAAGGGCCAAAAATAGTGTCTGTAACATTTCTTGCTGACTGTACCTTGACATAACCGGTTATTATTCTGATCAAATGATCACCTGTCTTTTTTTGAGGCCTGAATGCTATTGTACCTATTATGCCTGACGACAAAATATTATGAGACAGTTTGCATTCAAATACCGGTATTCAAATACCGGTTTACAAAGAACCGGTTTATCCAGCCCTAATTTGTAAAGATGTTGAAAGCCAATTAAGTGTTACATTATGACTTTGGTTACATTTACTATTATCATCATAAAAAACTAGACATTTTCAAAAAAGATATTTAAATATTTCATCTTTGGTAATGAATGTTTTAAAATATCAATGTTAACATAGATTATATTGAAGATAATATTATATTTCTACGGAATAAGATTTTTTCCATATTTTCATACTACTCAATATGTGTAGGTGTAATCATTTAGGACTTAAATAGAATTGTACATATTTAATTTGTACGTTTGACAGTATGTTTGTGTGTGAGTAGGATATATTTTATATGCGTCTTATAATCTGTCATCAAAAATTTTCGTATATATATGTATTGTTATTTATAGTATATTAAAAAATGCGCAAGGTATTCAATATTCATGTAATTGGTCTTATTTTATTTTTATTTTCGTATATCTTATACAACGTGTAACAGAAAGGGTATATGCATCGTGAAATGTGTGAATCTACCAATGAAACTGAACAACTTTCCCTAAGGAACATAGGTCGAAAAACGAAAAAAAAATTGACCTTCCGTACAAAATGCATCAGCTGATAGCGGATTTAGTATGGGAAGTCAAAACTTTTTTATCGTATTTCGACCTATGTTCCCTAGGGAAAGTTGTTCAGTTTCATGGGTAGATTCACACATTTCATGATGCATATTCCCTTTATGTTACATGTTGTATAGCTCACAAGGATCCCTCCCTACTGCTGCTTCCAAAATACGTACATAATATTTATGTATTTTGTCAATATGTGACATATTAATGTACGGAAAGAAAACCACCATCATAGCGTGGCCAATTTCAAGCTTGCCTTATTGTCTGCGTCTTTATTGATTTTAATTGATTTCTCGAGAAATATGTTTAAAATTTATTTTATGTATACCTATTCTATGAACCTAAAACAAATTATCCATTTGCTACATATTTCAGTGATTTGCACAATATTTTGTTGTAATAATACAGTCGTGAATCGTTGTAGTCCAAATAACTTTATGGATAATTACCTACTTTTGTGACCTTAAACATTTAATATCAATATTATATTTTAAAAAATATATAGGTAAGCGTGTGTATGTATATCTTGTAGCAGTATTTGATTTTCTTTTTATATTCGTGTTAGATAGAATATTGAACAAATTTTACTTCGAAACTTAGGTGCTGTTAGGAAAATCGTTTATTATATTCTTTCGAATTTTTCGCACTATTTTGACATATCTTACGATTTTTATTCTGCTTTTCATTGCGTGATTAAAGGACATTAAAATGTTTGAACGGAAAATTTCTTTATAGAATTCTAATAAATAATTGAACTTCTATTTGCTCACTGGGCCCTAAAAACTATTATTTACAATAATAACGGTAAAAATTCATAACCAAGGTTATAAGTTTACCTACGCACATTTTGACTAGTGCATTATTTTTTACACATAGCATTTTTTTATATTAATTTATCGAAATTGTATTCGTTTACAAAGGCTAAAAATGCAATACATTCTAACCTATTTTAGAAGTTAAGTTTAGTTAGATATTTAATTATGTCACAGATTTTCGCGTTTTATTTGACATTTTCTTGCTTTGATTCATTAATATCAAAATATAAAATATCATTGTTTAGTGTTAAACTGATAAAGAAATTAAGTATATCCAGTTTATACAAGTGCTAATTAAAAGTTATATTATTTACCGTTTAATCATGGAAGTAGGTTGACCTTACAAGTCATATGCAATGAAGTATGCTAACTTATAGCATTTACCAGAATCATAAAGCAATGTGATTCGTTGACGACAATAGTAGATAAATATACAATTATACATTTCGTGAGTTGGATATATTTTATTTCTATACATTCGCAATAACTATATTACTTAATCAGTCCATCTTCAACATTATGGGCATTGGTTTAATGCATTTAGGTATCTTTTTCCTATATATTTGATGTTTGTGACTTCTTAGGCCAATATTTTTATTGCAGTAACTTTTGAGTTTCCGAGTCGCAAACATCTAAGTGAGAAATTGTGTTTGAATGATAATATAATTATTGTATTAAATATGTATTGTGAAATCAATAGGTACTGATGTGTTGCGCTTCTCCAAATAATCAGTTTTTCAATAACAATTTTGAGTTTTATTTAAAACATTTACCCCTTACTACAAATGAGAACTAATGAGTGCAATATGTCTAGTATAAACCGATGTATAATTTATAAATAAACATATTCGGCATTGGTCTATTTATACTATAAATTATAACATTATATTGAAAACTAAACCACTGAAAATGATTACTTTTTTATAGCCATACGCACTTATTTGTTCTTTATTACATGTAACTATATTGATAGAACAGGTATGCAAATCTAATAAATAATATCACACTAGCTCCTTTCAAAGATATAAAACATATATTTTTAAAATACCAAGAGTGTTTTCATAACATTATTGAGTCATGTTCTGACATCTGACAGTGTATTATAAGAAATGGCAACACCATCGAGTAAAGGTAAGATTTTGTAGAGTAGCTATAGTCACACCACACCATATTGATTAGAAATATAATATTTCGAGTGCTAGCCAACCTATTTGAATTGAAGTTATTATTTGAAAGTATAATACTAGATTATAAACACAGTTTTTTTTTCACATAACCGGTTTCATGATACAGATTTCCCGAATAACCGGTATTATTTTGAAATTAACCGTTATGTTCGTCACTAGCCTGTCCGTGCTGGGGGATTCCAGTGGTCGCCAGAAACCGCGCATTTTCTCTTCGCTCGACATTCAGCGGAGGTATTTTAGACGATTTGTAAAAGACAATAATGTGTTTTTTGAAAAGTTGCGATTGTGTGGTTGTGGGGGATTTGGTCGAAAAGAACTTTTTAATTTGTATTTTTTGTTGTAGAGACGTTAAAAATATTTGCAAAATGATATATATAATTACACAGAAATTGCGCAAAGCTACCAATATGCACTGTTGGGCTATATTTTTATTTCAAATAAAAAAATATTTTTATATAAAAAAAAACCTGGTTTTGAAAATTAAAACATTAATAATATTGATGACAATGACTATTCGATAAAATAACTCATTGTTTCTATAATCATAACAATACTCCCTTTTCTAATGCCATACACATACTGTTGCATTCTTCCATTACAATCATTAATACCTATTCAAATGGTGGTCATGATAATTTTTGTTAAAAGTATGATATATGGTCATTTCATATGTTCCGAATCCACCACATCGCATAATCCGACGAAGTTATGACAAAGTTTGTGTGTGTCCCGTTTAACTGCGTAGTCCAATCAATTTATACAGTCGCAATATTGCATGTTCCTAGGTTCCTACCCCTATTATTATTACCCCATTAGGGATAAAGGCGTGATTATACATATACTGTGTTACTATCCCGTAATATTAATATAATCTGTATGCAACTCCCCTAATGTAAAATAAAATATTTTTACTATATTGTTAAACACGATGAGAATGTTTATCCATCTGCATATTATATAAGAAAATATGGGAATTTTGGTATTTACATTAAAAAAAATCGAAAAGGCATCGTTGAATATCGGGATGTAAGTAAGTATGCTTGTTAATGAATGTTAGAATATTTATATTTCTATTCAAGTTGGACAATATTTCAAAAAATAAGAATATAGACATTGTGGTAAAATCCTGAACGATTGATATATTATCATATTTTATCCTGTGTAATATCTGATTTCTCAACTCCCTGACTGATTTTAATTAAATTGAATGGACTACTTTGTGAATAATAAAAAATTAACATGAAATACTTATTCAAAATTACAAAATTACTTATATTTTTATGGTTTGTGAATAACATGTTTATTTTTTTCTATTTGATACTTTTCCCGATAATTTAATTAACATGATTGCATTTTTAACATTCCTGTGTTGCACATTGACCTACCTAGTGTGGATAATAAAATGAAAATTCAAAATTGTGTTTTTATAATAACGGTTAGTAAGGGCGGCTATGGCAGGTTTTTTAATAGGTTTTCAGTAAGTATTTGAAATTAAATGAATCTGCTGATAAGATACATTATTATTTCAATATCTTTTTCTAAAAAGTATTACTTTCATCACTTTGTTTATAAATTAGCAGGATCATATATTTTCAAAATTAAGTATCTATGAAACATATGGCATGTTATGTTAAGATATAAAGCAGCAGATTTGAGCAAGTAAGTATTTTAGAAGCATGTCTAAATCCTTATTCTTTTTGCCATTTTTGGCACGAATTCTGCAAGTGTATGTATTTTTTTTTTTTTTTTTCAATTAAATGTCCTTTGTGTTGTGTAGGTAATTTTGTGTTCGTGCTTGCTTCTTTGTGCTTTTGTTCGAGACTGTTTACTCTGTCTCTTGCATCGACACACAAGTGAATTTTGTATGAAGCTGATTAAAAAAAACAGTACAATATTACACTTTTTTTGTATACATGATCTAGGTACAGGGTTATGTTTTAGTCAGTACACAAACTGATAGGGGTTGCTTAGACAACAAAACTGGACAACCTTTTCACAAAATATGTTTGGGAAATGAAAAAAAAAGTGACTTCCCCATACAAAATCACCACTTCGGTCAGAAAATTTGTATGGGAAGCAAGAAAAAAAAAATCCAGAAGAAATTCTCTGTGAAAGTTGTTCAGTTTCGTTGTCCGAGCAACCTTTATTATTAAAAAACAACCCTGTATATTTTCATTCAAAATTAAATTCAGCTTGACACAAAATTGACAACACATTAGAACCACGTTGTCCTAGTGTTTAGTGTTAGTTTTTATGTTTTTCTGTTTTTAGGCCTTTGGACGGCACAACCCCGAAGCATGCCGTAGGCGCTAGCCCACAACCCCTCCTTGGGTAATTATCCCTCATTTATCATTTTTGGTTCAACATCATACAAGACCATTTTCTAACTTCTTTAAAAAAATTACCAGTCTGTCTGAAGTCAAGTCTGGAAACTCAATAAAAATAATTGTTCGTATATAATTTTTGCAAAGTTATTTATTTGCTAGAGACAGACACTACTACTATAAACGGAGAAATTGAAATTGGTCTTATATTGATTGACTTTCGACAATATAATTGGCAAAACGGTAAGATTAGCGAAAATTTTGACATTTATGATATTATACTGTGCGTATGATATACTCGATATACTATACCTAATGACTGACGCTAATGACAAAAAAATTGGCAAAACCTTAAACAATCATTTCAAAATCAATGACTATGTTTGTCTCTATCTGTGGTTTGTTATCCTTTGCTTCTTAGGTGTTTTAATTTTAAAGTTTCTTATTACACAGTTATAATCAGTTTAATATTCTCTTGTAATAATCGTTCGTCCTTATTATTATAAGTACCTATGTGTATTTTTGGGAGTGTTGTATTCAATTTATTTATCTCGCGATTGACGTTGAGCTAACTTGTAGTTACGCGTACAGACTGAACTGCAATAGTGAGATAAAATATCTGGATTCTTTGTGTTTACTATTCCTTTAATAAAGGTAGTAATAGACAGTTGCCCGCAAATTGATATGGGGTCGCTCATAAGTCGATACTGAAAATGGTTTCTCCGTACAATTATCCGACCGAGGTGGTCATTTTGGGGGAAGCCCTTTTTTTATTACCTGTAACAATCCCGTAGTAAAAGTTTCGTTGACTGAACGACCCCAAGTTTGCGGAAAACTGTCCTTACACCCTTCATCTGGATTCTGTATGTTGTTCTTTCTCTATGGGTTCTCCAACACCCAATACGGCGTATCTTATATTCCTCTCCATCATCAGGCAAGGTAACGAGGAGCAGGTGAAGCCGCGCGTGCTGCGGTTCACGTGGAGCATGAAGACCACCTCCTCCAGGGATCCCAACGAGATCATGGCCGAGATACGGAAGGTATTGCAAAGATGACCATTTTGATATACATGGAAATTTATAGGGTTGCCCTGCTCAGTCTTCGAAATTAAACAACATTCAAGAAAATAAACATACAAAGTTGCCACTTTGATGATTCGATAAGAAATATAAAAGAGTTAAAAAATCCACATCTGACTGAATTCTCTTTTTTGTGTGAAAATTAAGAAAAGGCGAAAGCAAATTTTTATATATTGAAGTGCAACTTACAATTATTATTATAACCGGTTTCGTACAAGTATATTACAAGTATAAACATAACGGTTATAAAAATAACTTCGTGTATATTTTTGTACCGGTTTTGATCGCACTACCTATTAAAAATAATATTAGAATCAATATTGAAACCATTGCGATTTCACATATTATTTTAAACATGAATTACTCAAAAACACAGCCATTTTAATTAAATAATTTTAATTTTCCAGGTGCTAGACGCGAACAACTGCGACTACGAGCAGCGGGAGCGGTTTCTGTTGCTCTGTGTTCATGGTGACCCGAACGCGGACTCGCTAGTGCAGTGGGAGATCGAGGTGTGCAAGCTGCCGCGACTGTCGCTCAATGGGGTGCGCTTCAAGCGGATATCCGGTAAGATATTAAACTTGAACTTGATATATACTAAGTGTAAGTAAAAAAAAAAAAAAACTTTTTCATACAAAATTACCACTCCGATCAGGCAATTTCTATGGAAAAGCCAAGTTTTTTTTTTATTTCCTGAAAAAAAAAAAAAAAACTGGTGATAGTTGTTCAGCTTCTTTGACTGAGCAACCCCTATCCCTAGTTTGCGGGACGCTGTCCCTTACACCCCGTATAGAACAGCATATTCTAATACCAAAAAACCGTGATACCAGTTTTATTTTCATCAAACACTGTTTTATGATACCTGAAGATACCGGTTTAATTGAATAAAATACCGTTTTGTGATACCGGTTTTTATGTGAGACTTCGGATTTGACTAATTATAATATCGGATATTTAATAGTTATTGCCTTTTTAATTTTTTTCGCAGTTTATTTATAACAAGTATCTATAAACCTAAAAAACATGTAAGGAGACTAAGGAGTCATCGCATATTTTCGATTTATATTTTTATAAATACATATGTATATTTTACAGGCACAAGCATCGGTTTTAAGAACATTGCGTCAAAGATCGCGAACGAGCTTAAACTGTGACTGCCCGGGAGCGCCCCAAGGCGCCGCCGCCGCCGCCGCTCGCCCCCCGAGTCCCCCGCGCCCCGCTCGCCCGCCCCGCGCTCCTCCTCCTCCGAGCGGGGCACCCCCCCTCCCCCGCCACCCCCCAGGACCGACAGCCTTCGTCTCTCAGCTGAGGATATGGTCTGCATCGCCAATGGAGGTATGAGAACGCCTTCGGGCGCTTTAGCTCACTTCCTAGCTGCCTACACACCTACAGAACTTTCCTTAGCTCGCAGCGACTATCTACGCCCTCCGCCGTTATCTCCAAACAGGAACCACCTATCTCCGAATCAGAATGATTACACTATACAACCACGCTCGACTATTTCTCTAAGGACGGAGAGTCAGGATACGTACATAGATCCGGACAGGAGGCATCATTTGAAGCCGAAAATGCCGCATCAAAGTTATTCCTACAGCGTGCATACGTTAAGACGCCAGCCGAGGATCAATTCGCCTGAATGCGATTGTCTGCCTATGGATCCTATTCCGCCTCCAGAGTTGTTCGATTTTTAATAATTAACCGGTATTGTAACAACTGGTCTTTTCACTAACCGGTAATGTAATGACCGGTTTAATAAATAACTGGTATAGTAATACCGGTTCAATAAATTACTGGTATAGTAATAACCGGTTTTCTACATTATTGGTATTATAATTACCGGTTTACAAAATAACCGGAATTATAAATGGTTCCGTATAATACGGTTTCAAAATAAGCTGTTTTTGTTTTGATTATGCAGGGTATTTTTGCTAACGTACCCTACGAAATTCTTATTCAATTTGATTTGCTCTGGCGCATAATATTAACAAAATCTTTATATTGGGGGCTAAAAACATTACACTTTGTCATTCATAAAACCTATTCACAGCCAGAAACCTTTACACCTGCCCTAAACTAAAACCTAAATTATACTATTTATCGCGGCGGCAGTAGATCCCAGTGAGTACAATACTTGTCGACACTTTCAATGCGTATTAGGAAAATAAAAATAAAAGATAAGTAAATAAAAATATTTGAATGTAATAATGTTCGTTTCGCGTTTCGGACTCGATTTTTTATGTGATATTAAGTAAAAATACCGGTAATTCTGTTTTTTTTCTCTGCATGATATACCGATATTTTTTACCGGTATGTTGATATTTTCGCGCCGGAAAGGAAACCGGTTTTTAAAGTGTTTGTTTTTAATAGAAATTATATTATAAGTTAGAAAGTGTATGTTTTTATGTAAAAGTAATGAACTAGGTACTGAAACATTTTTACTTTGAAATAAATATCGAATTCCGAATCGCGAAATCAAAATCGAATTAAAAAATTAAGTCAGTTTGTGTTAAGCTGTATGTATAAAAATAATTAAAAAACAACGTTAAGCATATTGTGAGTTAGGTTACAATTTCTGGAGATCAGATTATAGTTGTGTGGTAAGAATGTGCCAAGCGTGGTAATGTACGACTTTCTCGATGGTAAGAATGGGTTACAAGTTTAAAACATAAAAATTTAAGAAATATCGCTGTAAAAGATTGACAATCACTGTCAAGAAAAATATACTAGTGATGTTCAAACTGTAACCCTTTCCTATTTGGGCGTAAAGTGACGTAATAAACCTCTACTGTGAGTTTAAAAGAAGTTTTGTATAGAAATAAAAACTTAGAAGTATCTAGAAAGTTAGTTAATAATGGCACCGCGCGAAAAAAGATATGCTTGTAAAAATATGGTTCTTGAACTATTTAAATGGTGTCTATTGTAATATTGTTAGGAATTCTCGAGATATTTCAGCTCAGACACTCTTGTTAGACTGCGGTCTATAAAAAGGGAAATATGACGTCATAGGGCGTCGAAAACTCATGGTAGGGGAAATCCGTTTGAAGTTTTTAATATATCCGAATGTAAGTTTAGTTAAATTTTTATTCTTAATGTATTCGCTCTCAACAAGGCCCTTTATATATAATTTCACTATTTCATGTCGTCTCATGGATTTTACTTCTTATTTAAAATTCGTAGTTAAGGTTCTTTGGTATTATGCACCGAACAGACCTATCTTTTTAAAAAAAATGTAAACTATTATATTTTATACGTTGGAATGGAATCAAGCTTGTTAAATCGTTATTGAATTGTTTTTAAAGACATTTTTTAATGAATTTGTCGACCGTCCGCGGCATAATATCAAAGATGGATTCTAGTTATTTCACTTCTATCGTTGGATAAAGCCAGTTTACGACTTTTATTGCGATTTTCAGTGCTTAAAAAAGTAGCATTGAAGTTTTGTTGTAAAAGTTGTTTGAACGACTTTTTTTACGATAGTTGTTGGAAAACTACTCGAGTATTACACGTGCTATCGCTTACCATCTGCTTCGTCACTCCAAAACGACTTTACCCGACTTTGCCTAACAAAGGAGGGTGCTGTCCACTTGGTGTTGCCAAGTAAAAAAAAAGTATGTTAGTTAATCATGTTGTAATAATGTACAAAGTGAGTTCACGCTCAATACAACTTAGCTTAGTATTAATTATATTTTTTTCCATTATAATGACAAAAATATAAATATACAAAACCATGGCTGTCGATTGCGATGTTCGTTTGTATGTCGGCATTTTGTTGTGCTACCATTTTGGGTAAAATGTCTAATACGACTTAGTCGTTTTTAACCTGTTCGGTTTTTATTGTCAGACAAATTGACTTCGCTATTTATAATTTTAATAGGCGTCGGTTTTTTTTTGCAAACAATAAAAATGTTTGAACTTTTATTTGTAATGTAATAAAATTAAATACAAAAAATGGTAGTATGACAAGCGCGGTCGCCCACAGCAGTTGTCTCTTTCTAATATAAGGCTGAGTTAGAAAGTGTCAAACAATTAAAAAATGTGCTGCAAAAATCACCACCAGATTTAGTCGCGTAATATAAAACACTACGTGAAAAAACTTAGATGTACATGTAATTTGTGATCAAAGTATTATGGACTTTGTAGTTATAGCAATAAAGTTCACTATTGTGTCAAATTGTAAACTTTTCAAATTTTTCAGCCTTTAATTTCGTGATTTAACATTTTTGTGATTTGTGTGATGCTTTTTTCTATATGGGCTTCGGAATTGTGGAAAATATAATTAATTTAATATTTTTCAACAATTTTGAAGTTCACTATTATGTGTGTGATGTTTCGCATACTTACTAGGTGATAATTATAATTATAAAACATAGGTATGTACGTATGTATGTTAAGCGTGAGGCGATCGCGTCTTTTTCTATTATATACTTAAGAGTAGTGTACTTTTACAAGAAAATCACAAATCTGACACCTGGGTTTACAAATTACATGCATTAAATTGTAAAAAAATACAAAACAATATCAAAAACTTTAACGCCATCGAAATAATTAGTCTCTAAAGAAATAAAATTGTCAAAATCTTATAAATGCAAAAAATTTATTGTGTTCCGGCGTTCCGATTTTCAGCCAAGTCACTTCCAAAAGTAAAATTTAAACTTTTTTTTAATGACGATAAATTGCTACTTTAAAATTTAAAAAAAAAAACAGCTGTGTGTGTTAGCACCGGCGTTCCCGGGATACATATAATAATATGTAGTTATGTATTTATATATATATGTGCTTTGTTTTACATGGTTTAGTGTAGACCGGACGGACGGATGACGTTTGTGAAATATTCAAGTGGAAATAAATTTTATTTTTAATTCCAGACAAGAGTTTTCTTTAAAATGAACCCTTCTACTCAACTTTTAGCGTATACCTATATGCTACGCTAATAAGCCTAACAAATTATTAAAACTGTAAGATGGTACGATGGTAGCAGTGACAGATGTCATTCCTAAGGAAAACAAAAGAAAATGTATCTAAAATATAGCTCAAATCTTGGCTATTTTCCAACTAGTCAAATCAGCAACTTTTTATGAAATGTCAAAAACGCTTTTTTGTATGAAAATAGTAAATTATGACGTCACATTTTAGTAAATATTGACTAATCAAATCAATAACTTATATACTTTTAATTCGATTATTAAAATCTAAATGTGCATTTTTTTTTTAATGATGAATGAAATCCACAATATTTTTAGCCATCAGTTTTAAGTATAAACGTTTTGAATTTTTTAAGCTACCCAGTCAAGTACCCAATTACACCTGTCAGAGGCTGTGACCTGTGACTCACAGCTACCATCTTAGTTTTGCGAGCATACATTCCAAATACATGGGTACACAGAAATTTCTACTGACTTTTACCCTATACACATATTGCTGTCGATTTGGCGTTACACAATACGACTTTATTAAAATAAGTAGCCTGCACCTGTAACTTTCTGCCATTTATGTAAAAGCAGTAAAAGATGGCTATACCCTGTTATCACCAAAACGGCAGCAATATTATTTTATGAGCAATAAAAAAGAAAATACATTAAAAATTTTAAAACCTTTTATTACAACACATTCTCCCTATATTTACACACTTAGCAGGTTAGTGGAATAAATAACTCTAGGCCAGGTATTTTAGAATAAGTTAGTTAATGACTTCATCATTATAAATTAACAAGTTATGACTTAGCTTAAATAAGTAGAAGATTGGTTAAATACTGAGCAAAACTTATTCACAATATAAAACTGTTTTTTTAATCTGTACTAAAATCATCATTTTCGATTTTGGCAAGTTATTGGCCAGTAAATTAGGTCTTTTGAAACCGGTTATTTTTAAAACCGGTTTTTATTACTGGTTTTTTCTTGTTCAGTGGAATCACACCGTATTTTAAATGGAATATAATAATTTATTCCCCTTCCTTTTTATTAATCGGCATGCCATCCAAATCGACTTCAGTGCTCGGAATCAACGGTGGCTTAAATCCTCCGTATTCTATTCTCAAACCGCCACCCGCTTTGGGTTCTCTGTCAGTCCTTCGTAGCTTCAGTTCTACAATGTAATTCTTATTCTTCTCCCATTGGTCAACGTAGTTCTGAATCGGAGGGGGGCCATAGTAAGTTGACGATGGCTGCTGGTTTTTGACATAGTTTATGTAATTTTGCAGATTTTGGCTAACCTTGAAATTATCTGGCGTATTGTTGATGTGTTGGTACGAAGACGCGTATAAGTTACCCCAATGAGTTGTGGTCGTATGTGCGGATTGGTTTTTCTCTTGTTTATCTCTCAAGTTTTGATAATATTGCTGGTACTGCGCTTGCAAATGTTGAGCTTGGTTTCTGTTAATCTGATTCTGTATATGGGGCGGAGGAAGTCCTGATTTGTGCTGTTCTGCGGTATATTTCAAATACTGTGGGTAGTTCTGAGAATCTGCTCCTTGAGCGTAACCGTAATATGCGTAAGGTCTATCATAAGCATACGGTCTATCGTAAGCATACTGTTGTTTGTCATGAGAATATGGCACTCTTACCGGTACATGAACCGGTTTTTCGACATTTTTTTCGACTGGGTATGGTACTTTAACTTCGACAGGTACTTGAACTGGGTAAGGTACTTTCTTCTCCACAATCTTTTCGACGGGATAAGGTACTCGTTTTTCGACAGGGTAAGGTTTGTCGACGTATTTTGTGACGACGACAGGTTTCTCGACGATTTTCTCGACTACTTTTTCGACTGGTACAGGGACTTGCACTGGGACCTTCTTTTCAACGATTCGGTCTACTGGTACAGGGTATGGTACTCTCTTCTCCACTATCCTGTCCACTGGTACTTGGTGATGCACATGAACTGGGAAAGGAACTGGGTGAGGCACCGGCACTTCTATATGCTTTTCTATGTATTTAGTAATCGTTACGGGCTTCTCCACAACCCTATCATACGGTACTGGAATTCGTTTTTCTACAGCATAAGGAACCGGTACTTTAGTTTCGTAATGAACAGGATACGGTACCCTTTTTTCGACGGGCACAGGTACAGGTACTTGCTTTGTTACAACTTTTTCAACAGGCACCGGTTTTTCAACTTCAACTGGAACCGGATAGGGTTGCCGTACCGGTACCGGATATAAAACTTGATGTTCTACCGGTACTTGCACCTCTACCGGTACGGCTACCGGTGTTGGCACCGGAACTGGATGCACTATTTCCTTTTCGACGAGTCTTTCAACTGGATACGGTATGTGGACTGGTCGGTCTACGTAAACCTTCTGTTCTACAGGGTAAGGAACCTTAACTTCAACTGGATATGGTCTGGGTACTTCCACTGGATATGGTTTGTCGACGTATCTCGTGACTTCGAACGGTCTATCGACGATTTTCTCAACTGGATACGGTACAGCGTACGGCCTATCTACAGGCACTTGTACTTCAACTGGCTCAGGGACCGGCTTTTCAATATATCTGTTTACAAATTGTGTCACTGGTACTTCTTTTTCAATAATAATAGGCTGAATGATCTTTCGGTTGTCGGATGCGTAATTGTATAAATCTCTGACGAATTCTCTGCGTTCGTTTTCAGCTTCTAAACTGTTTGGTCGAACTTCAACTTCCGTTTGAATATTTTCACTGGGTTCCTGTTCATTCGAATCGTCATTGTTTTCATATTTATCAGAGTTGTGTTGATTTTTCTCTCCATTGTACTCGTGAAGAATAGTATTCGCATTATTCTGAGTACTCTTACCTCCAAAAGATTGTAAGTATTTGTTGTACAAAGTTTTTGCGTAATCCATAGGCCCTCTTTGGTTACTCCTGCCTTCATCCAAATATTGATGTACTTCAACGTCGTTAATATGGGTTATGGACACAGGAATAGACTTTTGAATTTCAACAACAGTTCTTTCGTGTTCAGGTTTTGCAACCGTTTCAGAATATAACTCTGTATCTGAAGTTTCATGGTCATCTATGTAGTTGAATGTATCACTATCATTTGCATTCAATAATCTTAATGCAACTGTAATGGGAGCTAAATATTTCTGACCTAAAGGCCTAGGA
>JARACY010005149.1:0-23136 GCA_029255725.1 Scrobipalpa atriplicella | reverse complement strand
TTTCCCTCGTTGCAACTTACCGAATACAGGGTTGAAGTCTTAAAAAATAAACACAACACAATATTAATTATGGGTTATACTGAAAACTTTAATGAGCGTAGAAGAAGACTAAGAAAAATTATAGTTTAAAATATATTAATCTATATTTTTCCTACATAGTAATCCTACATAGTAAAGGTTTGTAATTAGATATTTTCAACTGCCTCCGTGGTCTAGTGGTCTGAGCCGTGGGCTTACGATTCGGAGGTCCTGGGTTCGATTCCCAGGGGGGGAACACTAAGTTGATATTTGTACATTTATCACTTTGTGAGGTTTTCCCCCAGTTTGGTTAGGACATTGCTGAATCACCTGATTGTCCGAAAAGAAAAAGGATTCCGTGCTTCGGAGGGCACGTTGAGCCGTCGGTCCCGATCGCTGTCTTTGATATCTGCTGTCGTTACTGAAACCATGTTAGAGGCCTATAGCTGTTCTACTAGGCGGTTTGAAAACTCTGACACCAGGGTATATCGGGTCGTTGTTCGACTTGAAAATCCACTCGCTAAGAAGATTGGATATTTTAACTTTCTATACAGGAGTTTTTGTCTTGTCCAAGTTCACCACCTCTACTGGTGATACTATCGTTGTTATGATGCTGTCTGTCGTCTTGTCATGTCCTCCTCGTTGTTTGCGGTGTATCAGCGGATGGTTGTGTATGTAGTTAAATTAAAGTGGTAGAATCTATCCAAAGCGTAGCCGGCCAGTATCAAAGTAAAATAAACTTAGGTACTCAATAATAATATTTTCTTTTATTTTCAGCTAAAAAACACCAGCTGATTTTTACGACGTCCCGTTTTGGCAACCCTGTGATCCAGGTGGGGCAGTACCGGTTCAGCAAGTGGTCGGGCAGTAAGGGCCCGCACGCTCGCTGGGTCTGTGGTAGAGTCTCCAAAGGATGTAAAGCTACTATCAAAACATATCAAGATGAAATATACTTTTATAACGACCATAACCATTAAAAGTCGTATTTTAGGTGAACTTACTTCTTTATCCTGTTTTTCTATCTTTATGTAATGTATCTAAGCTGACCAACGATCATGAAGAGAAATAAGTAGGTTTGCAAGTGCTTTGCTCTTGTGAGCTTAGCTTTGGATCGGAACGGAATCCAACTCTTTAAGAGTAGCTGGTTAGGAACAATCTCCGCAGAGTGGTCCTCCCCACAAGGGGGCCCTACCCACGTGTATCCCTGTCGAGGTAAAGCAATGTATCTGATGAGTCTAACAGAAGACGAAACAGTTGTAAACAAATGACCAACCGATGCGTTTCGTTTTCTCTCACTTTCATCACAAAGGCCAATGTGCCTTTAAGACTAGAATTAAGTAGGTATGTATCAAGATTTTATGATTATGCCATTTTACAACATGTAACTTGATACCAGTATTCACGACTTCTCTATTTATGTTAGTTTAAGCTCTCTCGGAGTTCCCCATAATTTATTATGATATAATCTCTTTAATTAGGTTTCTTTTGTTTTAGATGAGACAACAATGCCTGACTTCACTACAAGTGCTAAGGGTAACCCTACAATTAAGATTGGTAAATACAAATTCAGTGAGCACCGTAATTACTATAAGAACAAGCCGGGGAGGAAACGCTGGAGATGTAACGAGCAGGCGCGGGGCTGCCGGGCCGCGCTCGTCACCATGCGCAACGAGATCGTCTACCACCAAAACGAACACAACCATTAAAAATGTTTTATTTTATGTCAATTGCGCAATTTAAATTGGTTTACGTTTTAAATATTAAAATTCAGAACTTCGATATGCTTTTAACTTAGATTTCAATAAAATAAATTGTTTAAGTCTTTTAGAACCTATCTGCTAGCACTTAAAATATTTTTTAATGGGCTACCTCGGTATTTGTAGACGTAGACAATTATCTTAAATTTGCCTTCTAACTCTAAATTTTCAGTGAAATATGTAAGATCAAAATTTGGTGGCGTGCAGTTGAAATTGAATGGTCATTACTACAATGTAGATAAGAGAAATGAGCCACGAATCAGATGGAGATGTTCAAAATACAATGGATGTCGAGCTTCTGTTACCACATTTGACGGAGAAATAATTAAGATTGCAAATGAACACAACCATTGATTAAAATTAGCTCTATGATCATAATATTAAATAAATAACTGGTCACATAAAAAATGTAACGGTAGATTCTTTTTATTTTAATTCTATTAGGTAATAAGTACCAAATATTATTGAAAATTGGGGTGTTGACAAAATTCATGTCCGAAAATTGATAAACATTTAAAATAAGCTTTCTTTATAAGTACTCTATTAATCTAAAGTTTGTTTTTCGATAACGTCCTAGGCATGCCTGAGTTTACTACAAGTATCAAGGGCCTCCCTACTATTCGGATTGGTAAATACAATTTCAGTGAGGGTTTGACTTGTAAGAATAGGACCGGGCTGAAGAAACGTTGGAGGTGTAACCTGAGGTCGCGGGGCTGTCGGGCCTTCCTCGTCACCATTGAAGACGAGATCGTCAGTTGCATGAACGAGCATAATCATTAGAAGAAAATTTACTTATGGAAGGGAAACAAAGGGCTCTGTAAAATGCATGTTATTATTTACTATATATTGAGAACCAGCTAATTCATAATAATTTTACGAAAGTAGTGTGACACTGACGAGTTATTGTGCTTCGTAGTTGGTTACCAAACATTATAATGTTTACATAATACTTATCTCTACGAAGTGCAACTTATTTAATTTAGTCAATACACGTTGTTAATTTCAGTTTTTGTAATTCTTACTACCCTTGATTTCTATAAGAATAAAATCTAAAGCAGATGGAAGCATTTTATTTTTTAACTGTGTGACTACTTAGATAGAACATAACGATCATCAGTAACATAGGCAGATTGCAGTTATTGTTATTAAAAGCAATGTAATTAAACACATTTTACCAGCCTACCTACATTTTTGTTACCTACCTAAACAATAAATATGATTATTATAATGTTTATTTTTTCAGGTGACATAATGCCAGAGTTTACAACAAGTGCAAGGGGAGTCCCTACAATCCGGATTGGTAAATATAGATTCAGCCAACCTTCTCTATATAAGAACAAGCAAGGTCCGAAGAAACGCTGGGTGTGCAACATGATATCGAAGCGCTGCCGAGCCTTCCTTGTCACTATTGAAGATGAGATCGTCAGCTACCGGAATAATCATAATCATTAGAACCAGATTTAAAGATCTAAGCTCTTTAAGTTATTTCGCTGAAAAATGAATTAAAATACGTAATCATTATTCTTCTTTTTTTCTCTGTCAGTTTATAGCAATGCAAAAAGAAAGGTTATGTTCTTGACTTGACTAGTAATTATAAGTAGTTATATACCTACTTTACTACTGTGTACTTTATTTTGTATGCAAACTAAACAAAACTTTTTGTTTTTTTTCTTCAGAAGATGAGGTTCCGGAGTTTACTACAAGCACGAAGGGAAAGCCTATGATTCGGATAGGCAAATATAAACTCGTGGAACATTCTGACAACAAATGGACGACAGGTCCGAAGAAGCGATGGATATGCAACAATACGAGCAGAGGCTGTCGAGCCTTCCTCATTACTATACGAGGCGAGGTTGTTAGTTACCGTAAAGATCATAATCATTAGTATAATTATAATACACGCATTAAAATTTGTTAAAAAACTAAAACTGAAAAAAATATTTAACCGTTTCTTTATTTTTATAAATACTCATAATATTAATAGTTTTCAAAATAATGAGAAATTACAGATTGCGCTATCTGGTGTCGCATAACTGTGTGTTTTATGGGGGAGATAAATTAATCCTAAAATGAAAACAGATGTTTTGAGGGATAATTTATGTACCTAAAATAAACAGAAATATAAAAAAAACAATAACTTTCATACCATTACACCTATGTAAATTGGAATTTCCCCACCATTTCCTATTGACATATTTTGTTGTTTTATGTGACCTTATAAATATTTATTATTACTTCAGATTAGAGACTTTTACTTGCCAAAACTAGCAGATAATTATATTATATTATATTATTGTTAAATTACGTACCTACCTAGTTTTAATATACCTATGTATTTTTTCATAAACATATTTTGCAGTTTTAAAAATACTTATAAAATTATTGATTGTTTCAGATGACGTGATTCCAGAACTAATAACAAGTGCAAGGGGAATTCCTACAATTCGCATAGGTAAATACAACTTTAGCGAGAACTCTCTATCAAAGAACAGGCAAGGGCTAAAGAAGCGCTGGCAGTGTAACATGCGCGCGCGCGGCTGCCGGGCCTTCCTCGTCACCATCGATGGAGAAATTGTCAGCTGTCGCAATGAACATAATAACCATTAATGATTTGCACACTATACGGGGTGTAAGGGACAGCGTCCCATAAACTTATAGGGGTTGCTCAGTCATCGAAACTGAACAACTATCACCAGGTTTTTTTTCAGGAAATGAAAAAATAAATTTGCTTTTTCATACAAAATGACCGCATCGATCAGACAATTTGTATGGAAAATCAAATATTTGTTTTCATTTCCTGGAAAAAAAAACCTGGTGATATGGGTTCAGTATCGTTGACTGAGAAACCCCTATCAGTTTGCGGGACGCTGTCCCTTACACCCGGTATAGCAACTAGTAGTTTTAATACGATAGTTACAGAGGAAGTCTTAATTTTGCATCAATTATTGACTTTTACTTCAATCACTTTAGATCTTCTTTATATTGTGAAAAAAGGTCGCAGTGTAGAGTCTGTACGAAAAGAGAACAGGCATAGAATTTGAGGACGCGCATTTGTATTTAATTACTGTCGCTTGGTTGTGTGAGGGATATGCCCAGGTCTTTAACCTTAACTTTCTACATTAACTTTTGGAGGATTTAGGTCAAAGACCTAGGCACAAACCCCACGCAACCAACCGTGGGCTAATTAATACAAATGTGCGCCCTCGAATTCCATGCCTGTTCTCTTTTCGCACAGACTCTACAGTCTGCCCAGGCTAAACCTATACAGGCCCTAAGCGCCATAGAGATTGCTACAAGTGCTAGGGGAGTGCCTACTATTCGGTTTGGTAAATACAAGCTCGGTCAACATTCTCTAAAGGCTAGATACCGGAATCAACATAACCATTAAAGTAAATATTCTTAACACATGCAGTAAATTTGTTGAAACCACCCCTTACATTATTTTAATAGTTTCCTAATAACGTGTTAGCAATTTTGCATGGCGAAAAGATTGGTAGATACCGCGGAGCTAATAGCTTACTATTTCAGACATACAATAAACTAACCTACTTTACTTAATAATTATAAGTACCTACCTATATTTCGTAAAAGCTAAATATTACTATTTAAAATACCTACACTGTATATTTGCCTGAAATCAATACCACAGTTTGATATTTGGTAAGTATTTGCCATAAACAATTAAATAAATTTGGTTTTTTCTTATAATTATCCCTATTATCTTAATAAATATGCTTGTACGAGTATTTATATTCTCCTAGGTAAAAATAAAATCAATCATAATATTAAAATAAATAATATTTACTAACTAAGTACCTAATACTGTCCTTTCAGATACGTTGAACCCGTGGTTTACTACAAGCCAGAGAGGAAAACCTTTGATTCGGATAGGGAAATACAAGTTCTGCGAGCATACGGACAACAAAAAAACTAAAGGCCCGAAGAAGCGTTGGATATGCACCAGTACTACAAGAGGCCGCTGTCGGGCCTTCCTCATTACTATTGAAGACAAAATTGTTAGCTGTCAGACTAAACATAACCATTAGAATAAGAACTCTACTTGCATTAAACTGTTAAAACTAACAAATATTTAAACTATTATATTATATTTTTATAAACACATTTTCTTTATTTTTCCTTAGTAAAATAACGATAGAAGCTGTGAACAGAGACGCCTGAAGAGATAAGGGGGAGGCCTTTGCCCAGCAGTGGGACGATTTATAGGCTATTAAAAAAAAACTAAGGAGCTATATGATTCATAAACCTGCATCTTAATAAAATCTATTGGAATTTTGCTAGTGTGATTTATTTTATTTTTTAGTTAATAATAAATATGAGTCCCGAATTTTCTACAAGTGTTAGGGGACTCCCTGTGATTCGCATTGGTAAATATAACTTCGGCGAAGACACAAAAAGCAAAAGAAAAAACGGTCCGAAGAAACGCTGGACCTGCACCATGACGGGGAAAGGCTGCCGGGCTTCTCTCATCACCATAGATAATGAGATAATCAGCTGTCGGAACGAACATAACCATTAGAAAAACGGACTACCCCTATGTTGTATTTTATATTTTGTTACTTGTGTTATTAAAATATTACATTATTATTATTATTTCACAGCACATTTTGGTGTATTTACTTTGCCAGAGTTTTGGCCCAAAAGGACGAGTGTGGAAATGCACCACTTCCGTGAAAATACTCTGCGTTTTATTTTTTAAGTTATGTAAAATGTGCTTATTATTTAGAGGAGCGGTGTGGTAACAAACAGATACCCCAAGCATTTATTATGATTTAACTGTTTTAAAATTTTAAATATGTACTCAAGATCAAAATCTGGTCGATAAAAACTTTCCCTCTTTCAGATGAGAGAGTGCCATTTTGGCGGCGATTCGTAAACAGCTTCAACTTAACTAATTTAAGTTTAGTCCT
Organism: Scrobipalpa atriplicella; assembly: GCA_029255725.1. NCBI lineage: Eukaryota > Metazoa > Arthropoda > Insecta > Lepidoptera > Gelechiidae > Scrobipalpa > Scrobipalpa atriplicella. The sequence continues at coordinate 16,433 of JARACY010005149.1, read as the reverse complement.
GTCACTTTCTAAAATTTGAATAAAATAGAGACAGCAACACAACAGCTGATTATAATTGTGTCAAACTGAGGAATAACGCTCAAGATAAGTCAAATTAAGTTGTGATGTGAAAGGGTCCCGACTAAAATGCGTTTCGTTTCGTGCATTCGATCTATGTGACAGGTTTATAATAAGTTTGCTGTACTGCCATCCTTTTCTGTTCGCTCGAAATGGAAAGTGACAGGACTAAACTTAAATAAGTTAAGTTGATTCTGTCACCGAATCGGCAGCATGTTTACAACGAGCACTAAGGGGTTTCCAATTATCCGAATTGGCAAATATAATTTCAGTGAACATTCTTTGTATAAAAACACGAAAGGACTTAAAAACTAACTAAGTCATATAATCTTCTTAAAAATGAGGTGGTTCTCGAGTTTACTATAAGCCTGAAAGGAAATCCTATGATTCGAATAGGGAAATACAACTTCTGTGAACATTCGGACAACAAGAAATTTAAAGGCCCGAAGAAGCGTTGGATATGCACCAGTACTGCAAGAGGCTGCCGGTCCTTCCTCATTACTATTGAAAACGATATTGTTAACTGCCGAACGAACATAATCATTAGAACCCACGTAGTACTTGATATTACACTAAAAACTTGCATAAAATAATTTCCGCCTTTATTTATTTAATTACCGCCTTTATTTTCAAAATAAGCCATTTGGAATATTACTATTTTGCTTATATTCACGTAAGTTATTTAATAATATACATTCCTTTTTTCAGATGGGAATGTTTTCGAATTTATTACAAGCCCGAAAGGGAATCGTATGATTCGGATAGGCAAATACAACTTCAGTGAACATTCCAACAACAAAATACGTAAAGGTCCCAAGAAGCGTTGGGTATGCAGCATGACAGCAAGAGGCTGCCGAGCCTCACTCATCACTATTGATGACGAGATTGTTAACTGCAAGAATGAACATAATAACCATTAGAATATGTCTACCTGTACTACTAGTGTATTTGACTTTTGAAACTTAAAATATAATTAAATTGTTATAATTAACTTAGGTATTATGTCTTCTTTGCAAACCTTAATATTTTTTTAGCATTTCGCATTAACAGTGTGCTTATTGTATGTTGTTTATGAAACATATTTTTTTCTTTCAGTTGAAAATATGAAGCCCGAATTTTCAACAAGTGTTAGGGGACTCCCTAATATTCGCATTGGTAAATATAACTTCGGCGAAGACACACACAGCAAAAGAAGAAACGGTCCGAAGAAGCGTTGGATATGCAACCAGATTGGGAGAGGCTGCCGGGCTTCTCTCATCACTATAGATAATGAGATAGTGAGCTACCGGAATAAACATAACCATTAGAAAGGAACTGTTTACTACTCGTACAATTAGTTTGTTAAAACAAATACATTTTTCACTTCTCATGCTCGTAAAAGTACTACTTCGTGCAGGGTGTAGGCTGCACAAAGTTGAACTTTATGCACAAGGGCAAAAGGTAGCTTTTTAATTAAAGGCAGAGACAATTAGGCCATTCAGCCAAACACAATAAAATGTTCATGCATAAACTTGTAAACTTATGATATTTCCTTGAATTATTTTGCATTCTGCATTCTCTAAAAAACAAATAACAATATAAAAATTATTTGGTTTTTATAAAATTAAATAAAAATATTATTTAAAAATAGTATAGGTCTCCAGCTCCAGCCTAATAATATTTCATGTCGAAAGATTTAAAAAGTTAAGTGGCGCGAATGATGGTCTTGTTTTTTCATGCGTATTTGTTTGTTTACTTATATTTTTGTTGTTTTCTCGCAATCGAAGTGAAAAGCAGATATTCTAACTCGTGCACAAATCATTTTCCTCCTCGACTTATTCACTTGCCCTCGCCCTGCAGGCTTGGGCACAAAAAAATCTCGGAGAAAAATGACTTGCTTCGTGCACTTGTTGTGATATCTACTATTTAATCAAATTAAAATCATTTGTGTTTTGATAAGCAATGTTAACTACTATATAGTCTGGCTTTAAAGGGGTGACATAAATAATATAAAAAATTGCTAAGATCTGAAAATTTCATTGGCCTTTCACATAAAGAAGGTTTTGTTCTTTTATAAAATCTAACAATCTACTTACATCGTTTTTAAAATGGTTACGTAACAGTTTTTGTGGTTGTTGCTCATAAAAAGATACAAGTCCCATATTACATTATTTCAGAGATGATTCCAGAGTTTACTACGAGCGCTAAAGGGTTCCCAATGATTCGAATTGGCAAATATCACTTCGGCGAGCACTATCTATCTAAGAGCAAACAGAGGCCGAAGAGACGCTGGCAGTGTAACGAGCGCACGCGGGGCTGCCGGGCCTTCCTTATCATTATCGACGGCGAGATCGTCAAATACCGCAATGAACATAACCATTAGAATAATTTTTATCTTTGTACTCAAAATAATTTTGCATGTAATAATATTTAAATAAAATAAAAATTTGTCTAGGCACACAAATTGTAGGTACTTCTATTATCTACTTACTAAATATAAAGTGTCTCTTTTACAGACTACAGCGTGATTCCGGAGTTTACCACCAACCAGAGAGGGAATTCGATAATTCGGATAGGCAAATACAAGTTCGGGGAACATACGGACAACAAATTGAGGAAAGGTCCTAAGAAACGTTGGGTGTGCAGTTTGACACGACAAGGCTGCCGGGCCTCCTTCATCACCATTGAAGACCAAATCGTCAGCTGGCGGAATCAACATAACCATTAGAATGAAAATAGTTATTTGTGTATTTAGGGCGGAAAGTAGGCAATTTTGACAGAGGGGACATTCAAAGCACGAGCGTTGAGTGAGTGCTTTAATGCCCCGAGCGTCGAAATTGCACTTCCGCCCGTGCTACACACAATGTTTTTCATCACATTTGCGATGAATAGAAAAAGAAACAAAAACAAGTATTCTTTTAAGATTAAAATACTTTGGCGTCATTTACTTCCTTTTTTTTTTTGAAGTTGCTCCCATTTGATAAGGGAAGGCAAAGAGCTTGAGCTCATGCAGCCTAGTCTTCAGGACATTTGCTTCCGTCTCACGCATGTTTTGTTTTCATAACTTATACTTTGTCTAAGGTAAATAAACGCATACAGCCTGAGCAAAATTGCTACATGATGTAACTTTTATAAAAAAGTATTGTAAAATGTGAAAACTAACTGTAGTTTCTCCAACCATTCAGGGCGGGCTTTTTGACTGAAACTTTTGAAGTGGATAGTAATCTTCTTCTTAGCGAGTGGATTTTCGAGTCGAATAGTAATATTTTGACTATTTTATGTATGACCATGTTTTCTGTGTATTAAATAAATAATTTGTTTTATATTTTACATTAAAAAAAAAAAAACGTTTCTCCATATTATTTTCTTGTTTGAGGAACAGTTTTAAAACAAGATAAATTAAAGGCAAAAGATTATTATTAAACTTAACTTTTGCTTTATTTTTTTTAAGCTTTTGCTTTAACCTCTGTGCATCAAAGTCTCATTTCAGAACAAAACGTCTGACAGCCAGCAGCCTTAAAATGTCAACAAAATTTCAAGATGACAAATAAAACAAGCCATAGTCATCGGGAAGTACCCTAAAGGTTTAGCCTTCCTCAAGATTCAAAAACCTACAGGGTACTTCCTGTGGACCTACAATCATGAAATTTAGAAGAAAGCAGTGTCTAATGTCTAATAGCACAATCGAAGGAAAAAATCTAAAAACTGTAAATTTGTTCAAACATCACCAATAAAAAGGATTACAAACTTATTTTTTAGTAGTCGTCTCCCTATATCTAGTATGGGGACAACAGCAAACTTAAGTTTGTCCATTGGTCGAGTTGATATTTTTGGGTGAAAAAAGTCTGGGTAATCGAGGGAGGGTTCTATATTCGCTTTAAATACTCCCAATTGGTACGGAAGCCTCGGTGAGCGAGTCCGACTCGCACTTGACCGTTTTTTTTTATTGTGTGTTTAATGATTGGAAAATTTTTATTTAGCTTCATAAGTTTACAAAATATATTATTATTTAATAAACGCACTTTTTATTATTGTGCTGTGTCTTTATATTTTAAGTAAATATTTGTGATTGTAAATTTTAGCACAAATTATATTTACTATAGCTTACAACTTCTTACTTAAATCGTAAATATTTGTTTCAGCTATATTTGTAACGAACAAGAAGGGTAAAAGATATTTGATCTTCGAGGGCTACAGTTTCTTCCTGGACAAGGAGTGCCAGTTCACTAAGAACTGGGCGTGTACGCGCACGACCGCAGCGAATGACAGGTGCAAGGCGCGCGTCACCACCGGCGCGGGCGTGCTGCGTATCACTGCTGAACATTGCCATGCACCGCCCAAGATTACGGTCAAAGACGGGCTTTATATTAAAGCTGAAAAGAGACAGAGATGTATTTATTATCCTCTGAAGGATATAGATGAAAATCGTTACAAATAAATTTTTCACTTCTCATGCTCGTAAAAGTACTACTTCGTGCAGGGTGTATATAGGCTGCATAAAGTTGAACTTTATACACAAGGGCAAAAAAGTAGTTTTAAATGTGTATATACTAAGGCAGAGACAATTAAGGCTATGCAGCCAAACGCAATAAAAAGTGCACTGATAAAACTTATTGAAATTGTTTTCATTCTATGTTCTTTTTAAAGCATCATAATAAAAGAATTAATTAAGGTGATTATTTAATAAAAAGTAGAGGACTCGGCATACCTACGAAAAAAACGTGCATACCTACACTGGGTCTGGCACAAAAATGGCGTCTTGAAATAGTGCTGCGCATATTATAATATCGACAGTTGTATTGTATTGCACGGTATCTACTTATACTATGTGTTACAGAATGGACAATAAAAAAGTTAAGGTGTGTTCTGTCAATGAAACTCAACAACTTTCTTCTAATTTTAGCTGCCACCTTTTTAACTCGAAGATTCTAGCGATATTTCAGGACGTTCTACCGACATGTTATCGATAAATTGAAAATGCGGAACCGTAACTCTATTTACTATGATGAAGCATTTTCATAAAAAATCACTGATTATTCATAGGAAAACAGTAGATAATCTCAGAAAAGTAAGTGTATGTTCATAAACTTTCCCACAAATAACAACATCTTTGAAAATAAATCAAAAAACAAGATATTTTGAATGAATTCGATTACTTACCTATGCAACGTTATTTTTGGATGTTTTTTGTTTGCTTTCATGCGACAACCTATCACACTGCACCTTCCCATAATAAAAACTGTTTTCTTCACGTTTTCTCACTTTAACAAACACTTATTTGTCAAAAATACACTCAATTTTCATAAAAAATCAAAATCACAACAGTGGCGATGACAACTGACGTACTTGTTGTTGACGGGAACAAAACATGGCGGACCGGCTTCAGTGTTGCTATTTCTGGTACTGATAAAACAACTACTGTCCTTTTTTACGTACGATTATATTCATAAGATAAAAAGTGATGGCTATATTTTTATGAGTGATGATGTTTACACCAAGTCCTCTACTTTTCTATAGTCAGAGATAAAATCCCTCTATAAAACCTCTAAGAGGGGCTTAGCTTGTAAAATGTTAGGTCAATCGAAATCATTGGCCGGGACATATTATGAAGGCGTAACCACCACTATGGAAGGCAGACTGACCTGCGTCACCGACACACACAACTACACCACACGTTACTCATGTTTATTGTTTGCGATGGTGTATAATGTAAAACTTTGAACAGATAACTTATTTAAAAGTTAAAAGTTATATGTTAAACAAACACATACATTCACACACTCACACACATACACTTACACATATTCAAACACATGCAACAATACAAATTGCCCTTACCTCCTTTAAATTGTATTTGTTTGTCATGTTAATCAATCTTATGTCTTATCCTATTCAAAATCAAAATCTAATTTTCAAATCTAATTTTTTAATTAAATTAGGTATACACTCATAAATCTAAGTAAATTAATAGCTTCTTAATTTTTCTGTTTATGCATGCTTTCTTAATATTAATAGGAAAACGGTGTCTAGGTATTAGAATTTATATTACCTTTTAAATGTATCTTCGGTTCCTACGATACAAGTCTTGTGCTTAGTGTAGGAGCCATTGTAAATTGTTTAATTTTGTGTATTTTTCAATAAATAAATATTATTATTATTATGTTGTTCTTAAATTTTAAGTCTCTCCGAGGAGGTAAATTTTGCACGGGCCGGAGCCAAGTGCTACTGTGAATCTAATGATAGGAATTTTCTTACTATTCTGCAAGTATTAAGAATTACTGCCTTCTGTAGTAGTATGAGTGTGGAGGTGTTCATTTTTAGTGTTTGGAGACTGGTATGTAGTGTTTTTGGAATTACTCCTGTAGTAGAAATTATTATAGGGACCGTTCTGACTGAGGTAACCTGCCACTGTTTCTTGATTTCAATGGATAATTCCGTATATTTTGCAACTTTTTCTGTGTGTGTGGCTAATAAATTGTGAGTATTACATATTGCAATATCAATGAGGAGTACTGTCTTATTGATTTTATCTAAAATGGTAATGTCCGGTCTATTGCAGTGAATGGTTTTGTCAGTGATGATTGTGCGGTCCCAATAGATTTTATAATTACTATTTTCTAGTATGGCGGCCGGTTGATACTTGTAGTAAGGAAGTTTTTCTGTTATAAATTTATACTGGAAGGCTATATTCTGATGAATTATTGATGCAACTTGATCATGGCGATGCTTGTAATCTGTCTGGGCTATGGACTGCTCTTGGATTATTCAAGAAAAGTTCTAGTCAGTATTTTATGGAATTTCGATTAATTTAGAATTTTTTCTATATGTACCTATCTCAAAACCTCACATTAGGTAAGTTTAAAAAATAAGTAATGCAGTTACCTTTATCACTTATTTTTAGTGTTGGTGACTTTACATCTACTTTTATGTACACTACGTGACCATTGTTTAAAAGTGAATTCATATTACCTACTCTCGGATCATCCTGTAATCTCACCACTGGGTACTGGTAATTCAGGTTGTTATAAGGCATTTTGTTGATTTGTTTGAGAACTGTCATCATCATTTCGCTTGCCTTTATCCCATTTATTTGGGGTCGGCGCAGTACGTTTTCTTCTTCCATTCATCCCTGTCAGCCGTCAGTTCAACACTCACACCTGTTTTAGACATATCTTTCACGCAGTCCATCCATCTTTTCTTTGGTCGTCCTCTCCCAACATATAACTTTTAACTTTTAAATAAGTTATCTGTTCAAAGTTTTACATTATACACCATCGCAAACAATAAACATGAGTAACGTGTGGTGTAGTTGTGTGTGTCGGTGACGCAGGTCAGTCTGCCTTCCATAGTGGTGGTTACGCCTTCATAATATGTCCCGGCCAATGATTTCGATTGACCTAACATTTTACAAGCTGCAACAACCTTGCGCTGGCCATGTAAGAAGATGAGTGACAAGTGCCGCGCGTGTCTCACCACTACTGCAGAGAGAAAACTGATAAGAGTGAACGCGGAGCACAACCACCCACCACCCAGATTTGTGATTCGTAATGGTGTTTATATTAAGATTTAAATAATTTTATTTAATGGTAATATTGACATGTAAACATTGAGTTTTATTTCGCTAGCTCTTTCGGATTATTCAAATGGTTTTAATCAGATATCATTAATATTTAAGATATAATTAAGCGTTTTAATGCCCTTGATTCTGGCCGCCCCATTCTTAACTGATTTTAAGATAGCGCTGTCACTTTCTTTACTTTGACATAAAAACAGGATAGCAAATAAACACATGTGTTTGACGTTCCTAATTTGACATAAGCTGCTTTAAATAAGAACCGAGCATAGAGCATGTTCCTTATTTTACGTTAAATAAGCAATCTAATGTCAAATTTAAGCAATTTAATGTCAGATTAGGAATGTCAAAGTCATGTGTTTATTTGCTATCCTGTTCTTATGTCAAATATAAGAAAGTGACAGCGCTACAAAGAATTAGAATTAGTAACTGGACGGCGTGAATCGAGGCCAAATCCTTAAAATGTCTTAGATATCTTGAAGAAATACTCTTATTTTACAAGTTATTAATTGCTTTACAAAGTATACGTTTATAATAATGTTTGCAAATTAAATGACCAAATATTTCGGCATTATTACTTACTTACCTTTTTGGATCGCACTGAGCTAGCTAGATTTCAAAATGGGTAATTCCAGTTTTAACAAGTTTTACCAATTTTCAGTAAAATGGGTTCAAAGCCGCACAGGCAGTACGATAGCTGTGTATGGTGGTTATACTTTTTACCATCAAAAAGGTGCGACCACGGCGAACATGCGCTGGCCGTGTATGAAGATGCAGTCCAAGTGCCGCGCGTGCCTCACCACTACTGCGCAGGGAAAACTGATCCGCATCAACTCGGAGCACAACCACACACCACCTAAATTTATAATACGCAATGGCGTTTACTTCAAAATATAAACAACTCTATGATAAAATTCTTGAAAATATAATTTAAGTACTAGGTACCTCTAGCCATATCTAGCTTAAAAGTAATCGTAATTAACTCATAATAAGAAGTATACAAAATAATATTTAGTCAATTTTGGCATAAAATAAGACTTTTCTGATAAAGCTATCTTAAGAAAAATTTACCTTAATAAGAGAAATTTTTATGTTGTGATTGTTTTGAGGGGTTCCGTACCTCAAAAGGAAAAAAGGAACCCTTATAGGATCACTCGGTTGTCCGTCTGTCTGTCCGTCTGTCAAGACCCTTTTTTTCAGGAATTCGTGAATGTATAAGTTAAAATTTATACTGAATACTTAAGTCTAGGGTCCCTGGAAGCTGAGAAGATGGTAGTTGAGAAGATGTTACGTAGCTTCCCGAACGCTGCCCAGCCGAGTTGGATTCGGCGATCGACCTCCTTCTGAAAGTTGGACCTACCCAACTGGACTATTTGTCCCAGGTAGAAATACTCGTTGACAACCTCCAGAGTAGAGCCTCCAACCGTAAGAGGAGTGGGTGCAACAAGAGAGTTTGACGTGATCTTCGTCTTCTCCATGATCATTTTTAGACCCACTTGTTGAGAGGCTCTATTAAGGTCGTCGAACATTGTACCGAGGTCCTCGGAAAAACAGAGTCACAAAAATTGACTTCTGTGTCAAAATGTGTCCCTAGTATTGAGGAGATTGTTTTTAAGAATTTTTTTATAGCATTGTAGTCTTTTTGTGTTTGAATGTGTTAATTACCTTATGATACTTATCACGAAAGTATTGATTGTTACTTTCGTATACTATTGATTGATAATGAATAAGAAATTCATAAGTTTCTTTTCACTAGTTTCCCAGGAGAAACAATAACTATAAGAAAAACGTTAATATTTCTTTTTTTATTTCTTATAAAAGATTTTTCTGCTTAATTTCGTTGTTACGCAATAATAAAGCACATTATTTTTCTACTAAATTTTGTTTTACTGGCACAAAATTCAATAAATGTTCCTGTGACTCAGTGGAATTATTTCAGCTCCTATTTCTATTTAGAACCAAAAAACCGTTCAATATATTTAAAAACATCGGGCCATAAGTGCTAGAGGAAAATTAAATCTATGTGTTACTGGTATATTGCAAAGAAATATAAAATTTTGTTTGTTTTATTTTTGCCAAAAAAAAAACATCGATGGCAACGAATAGTTGATCCGCCCTATTAAAAAATTACGACCAACAAATTATTTTGTTTTATTTTGTAAATAATATTCAGTGTAGATAATGTTGTTTATTTTGATAAGTTCATTGATTTATTTTTACGATAATAAACATTTTTATTTCAGTACAATATGTGAGAAACCACGCGGAAAAGATGATGGCCATCTATGAAAATCACGCATTCTATCATCAAAGATCTTTCAAGTCTACCATCCGGTGGGCTTGTCTGAAGATGCCCTCCAAGTGCCGAGCTTACTTCACCACCAACATGAAAGGGAAACTTGTGCACGCCAATACGAAGCACAACCACCTACCAGCGAAATTTACTATTCATAACGGAGTTTACATAAAACATTTAACAACACCAGATCTTGCAATTAATAAACAAATGACAAAATATTTAGACGTTATTAAAACTTACTTACTTACTACGCTGGCTCAGCGACCCAAAGAGGATCTTGGCCTCCGATACAAGCCAATAAAACTAATTTACCAAATTAATAAAGAACTCAAAATTAGTAGATCTAAACTAGACCTAATATACATTTTCATTAGGTGTGTCTATTACGGAAATGTGCACATATGGCATTCCAAAACATGTTGATACTAATAATGCTTACGCTTAACTTATCTATATTTATTTATGTTTTACGTAGTCGAATGGGTGATGAATGGAGCCGGCAAGCAACTAGCCCTGATCCGAGGATTCACCTTCTCCCAGCAGTACAGGGGCGGCAACTCCTGGCGCTGCACCAAAACCGGCCGCTGCAAGGCGCGCTTCGTGGTCGATGAGAGCGGGAGGATCACCAGATATAACCTCATGCACACTCATGATGCACCCAACTACTTTATCAAGAATGGCGTTTACTACAAAGTTTAATTTTAATAAAAATTCACAGTCCAGTGATTCGCTTGTTCTGCCTGATGACATGAATTTCTAACGAATATTTTTTAAATACAAACATGTACTTAACTATTTCTTTAACTGTATATTTGTTTCGTTAGTACCTATTAGGTATCTAATTTTTTTGCAAATTATTAGTTTATGTTTAACACAAACTCATAATTACAGTACAATGGGTGAAGTCTGTGTCAGGGAAGGAGCTGGCTCTCTTTGAGGGATTCACATATAGTTCTGACGGTGGCCGTAGTCTGCGTTGTACCATGAGGGGACCCAAAAACAAGTGCAACGCGCGCTTCAACGTCGACAGCCAGCTTACAATTAAACTAGTATATTCTAAGGCATTACGGGCGATGGTTGCATGTCTTGAAATCAACCGTCTTATTTGCCGTGGGGTTACGCCTTAAGTTGAATTAAAATAGTGAGTAAAAGTATCGTCATTCGTTGTGTATTTCAATTTTAACTGCGTACAATAAAATAAAAATTAAGTAGGTAAGTAGGTATATCTATCTACACTGGTCTACACTAATATTACCTATAAAGAGGAAAGATTTGAATTCTTGGATTTTTGTGTATGTATATGTTTGTAACTAATAAACTCAAAAACTACTGGACAGATTTCAAAAATTCTTTCACTTTTAGAAAGCTACGTTCACCCTAAGTAATATACGCTACTTTTTACCACGGGAAATGACATAATTCCTACGGGAAAACTTTTTTTGCTGCGGTGTCACGCTGACAGAAAGCTAGTGTGTAATAAATTGAGTGGTAGAAAATGTATGTCGTTTTATTGGAATGGAATAAATGTCACGTTATTTACGTATAGAAAGAATGAATTTTTAAATGTTTGTACCTTCTACGAGAAAGTTGGGAAGTTGGTAATCTTTATTTTTAAGAACTAACTACAAAGTTAATATAGGTATTGCCCTCGATTCTGGCCGCCCCATTCTTAACTAATTTTAAGATAGCGCTGTCACTTTCTTTACTTTGACATAGAACAGGATAGAAAATAAACACATGTGTTTGACGTTCTTAATTTGATATAAGCTGCTTTAAATAAGAACCGAGCGATGAGCATGTTCCTTATTTTACGTTAAATAAGCAATTTAATGTCAGATTAGGAATGTCAAAGTCATGTGTTTATTTGCTATCCTGTTGTTATGTCAAATACAAGAAAGTGACAGCGCTACTAAGAATTAGAATTAGTAACCGGACGGCGTGAATCGAGGAGAACGAATGACGTTCATTATTATCCTGGAGCCATAAAGTCTAACATAAACCTCTTTTTACAGTGCAATGGGTGAAGAGCGTGTCCGGAAAGCAACTGGCTCTGTTTGACGGATTCACATTTAGTTCCGACGGACACAGTTGGCGCTGTACTATGAGAGCGTGCAAGTGCAAGTGCACAGCTCGCTTTAACCTCGACAGGGAATTCAGAATCACGGCTTCAAACTTTTTCCATAATCATAAGGCACCAAATTATGTTATTAAAAACGGTTTCTATATAAAAATTTAACATAAGTAACTTCTTAGTAAAATACTTAAATAGTTTATGCAGTTATTTATTCAAAGCCAGACTCTTATGTGCATTCGTGCGTATTAATATTTATTTATAGCATGTTTTTGTAAATTAATTTACCTATTTTAGTACCTACTACCTCTTATGTTACTTGTACTTATTTAATGCAAATGTCTGTTGCATCCTGGTTGATGTAGAGCATGTGCGTATTGGTTTTTGTGAACGGTTATGCAGAACAACTTCAGTTTTTATTTTTATTTTACTTGCAGTGTTAATGACGGTGCGTAATTTGTCAGGCTCTATTTTGGCTGTAATCGACAATTATCTTTTTCACGGTAAACAAAACAGTGCAACCATAAACTGGGTGTGCTCTCGTTCTGGGCAAGTGCGTCATCGCCGGTGCAAGGCGCGCATCTCTACAACATTGGACAATGTTATCCTGCAGCACCCGTACCTTGCTCACAACCACCCACCGCCACCGTTCATCATAAGGGGTGGAATACTCATAAGACTCCCATACTCCCAAGATGTTTTCAATAATACAATATTACCTTGCTAACTGAATGATCCTTAATTATTATTTAAACTTGAACAGCTCGCTTCACACTCGAAAAGTACAACAGAATAGGTAATAAGGAAAACTACACAACTCAACCATTAAGCTAAGAGGCATGTTTTGTTGATTTACTTGCAATTGTATAATTTTGTTTGCTCTTTCATTTGGAATAAATACTTGAGTACTTCTTTGTTTTATATATTTACTTGGGCTCCTGCGGGCTATACCAGCACATATATTTAGATTTAATTCTATAATGAGTGATATCGGCAATGCAAGAAAGCTTGATATTACGTTAAAGTTTTTGGAATTGCAGATTGTTGCATTACGATGTCCAAGAAAGGCAAACCAATCCTACACATCGGCAGCTACACGTACTACAAGAAATCCTGCAGCGGACCCAAGAGTAGATGGGTCTGTTCCACACATCACTCCAGGGGATGCAATGCTGTTGTCACCATGATTAATGAAGAAGTTTTTACAGTTAAAAATAAACATAACCATTAAAAAAATAATGTTGCGTCGCCGGTGCGTCGTTTTTGTATAGAAACTTCAAATCGTAAATTACCTACATACAAAATTGACGCGCCTCCGCCTTCCCGCGCCGCACCTCTTCCTATTTGTCATGCCCCTTATGCTGAAGTACCTACATGAAATATGTACACATCTTGCACACGTGTTTTGGAAAAAGAAGCAGCGGAGAGTGAAGTGATTATAACCCGCCGGGTAATAAATGTTACGAAGACAAAAAAGAATAGGAAACATAGTCCTAGGGCGCCCGCCGCGCTCATAAGTAATTTGTGGTCCTAGTGTCAAAATGTACAAACTGCCTAGTGCCAACATGTCATATTGCCTACAACTGTGTTTGAAAAGATAATATCGATAAAAAACCAACACAATCGCACAGCAAGAGTACAGCTACTAAAAACAATTGAAATCCTGAGCTTGTCATTGAAGTTGCTAAGTAATGTACAAAATGAAATGGACGTCGCTTGTTTATTTTTCTTTGTGTGTTATTAATTGAAATTAGATGGCCAAACAATTTTCTATGATTCAAATTGATTTTTTAATATCAGTGGTAGTATTACCTACTCACTTTTTAGTGCTTTTAATTTCATATTTATTTATAGTGAATTCAAAAAAACTAAATCTTCCGAGCGGAAGGCCGTGTTGCTCTAAGATTCTAAGGACTAAATACACGGTAAATGTGTATAGGTAAGGTACCCATTATACTGGCACCTACTAGTATGTCAAAAGCCCATTATTATGCTAGTTTAACTCTTATAAAATGAGGTACAAGATAAATAGTATTATTTTGCAGGAGCTGACATGCCACATTTCACCACTACCATGAAAGGGAAACCTATGATAGTCATTGGTCGTCACAAATTCTATGAACATTCGAACAATAAAACAACGCCGTTTTAACGATAATGATTGAAATTGATGCATGATTAATACCTGTATAATTATCCTTAACAGTGTCAGTGCAATGGTTGAAGAACACAGCGGGCAAGCAGCTGGCATTGGTAGAGGGGTTCACGTTCTACTTCAACCGCAACTCCTGGCGCTGCACCAAGGGCGGCCGCTGCAGGGCAAGATTCCACCTCGACGAGCGTTCCAACATCTACAACTCCTGCCTCGAGCATGACCATCCACCTCCTAAGTTTATCATAAGAAATGGAATTTATATTAAAATTTAAATTAAATAACTAAGTTGATGGCTAGGATTTGCGGCAATAATTTATGAATTTACTAATGTCTGCAGTTTTTTTTCTGTATTTTTGTCTTTAACTGCGATTCTGTACTGCATTGTAATTCAATATGCCTAACTCACAAATAATTGTGTACTATTTAAGAACCAAGTTTTACAACGACAGCAACTGGAAGAGGTATTCTAACTTTGGGAAATTACCGTTACTACCAGAATCATAGATGCAAAGGAGCTAAAGGGACCTGGTTTTGCCATCGGAACCAATGCCGCGCCTCCGTCACCGTGTTTGACCAGGAAATCATCGGATACAAAAACTCCCACAACCACGACTGGTGATAATATAGATTTCTAAATATATTCGGTTAACGACAAAATGATAATTGTATCTACGGATTTGATTTCATTGTATTTTAAATCAGCAAAATAAAAAATAAACATATAATCCTTTTCTTCCTTTTAAATTTTGAATGAACAATAGGTAGGTATCCAGAAATGATCATCTTGTCTCTTAATTTCAGGCTTGTTGCCTTAGAACATTGTCGTTCAAGAATTATTACATAACATTCGGATGTTTTATCATCGCAGGAAAAGATATTTATCTTCACTGGACGCTGCCTAAGCAACTGATTCGATGAGGTCATATGCAAGCCAGCAGTCATTCGGCCATCAGAGTGGTACCAATGAACCAACTTGTAGCTACAGCTTCATCAGTTGACCAGTCAGTTGCAAAGCTTCCCGTAAACATCTCTGCCACCCGTTGACTAACGATGGATCAGAAGCTGTGGCAAATCCCAAAAGGACGCGCTATTTACAAAAATGCATTTAAAAAGAAATAACTTCTAAAACACGTTGTAAACAGGCACGTTATTACGTCTGGATATAGTAACATTTTTAATCTATTATTCTTGTTACAGTTTCTTACGTGAGAAATACAAAAGGCATACCGCTTGCTATATATAATGGACATTCCTTTCATATAAACAAACAAGCCAAAACATGTTACTGGGTCTGCGCCAGACAAAATCGCGGATGTAAGGCGTCCCTCACCACTACTACTGAGGGTGAACTCCTCCGCGTGAATCCTGAACACAACCATCAGCCTAGTCGCTTCATCATTCGAAATGGAATTTATATAAAAATTTAAAATGATTATTCTGATTTATAACATAAATAAAACAATGTATTAGGTATATTAATAAAAATTCAATATGTCTATCAGATGGATATTATGTACTATTTCAAGTAAGAATTTTATAAGCTGAAATAAAACTTGTAGTAATTTTAATTTTATTTGGCTTATTTTATATCCTAAAATTGTACGTTTTGATGGCGCATGATATTTGCTAAAATATATATATATATTTGTTGAATAGGTAAACCTTACCACGGTTTAGTTTGTCGAATTTGAAAATAATTAAAGTATAAAATAAGACCAACCTTCAATTTATCATTTTGTCCTTTATGCAAAAGATATAATTGGCCAACAGTTTCTTAGCGCTAGAATGTAAAGATATTAGTAAAGTTTAAAATAAAGTCATGATTATTCATATATTGGTGAATATTTTACGCCAAAGACGATAGACACGATAAGAAGAAGAAGGTGAATATGTAGGTACCTAAGTATATTTTATTTGGGTTCTTATTTTTTTTTATTACAGTGATCTTCGTGAAGAATATGACCGGAAAAAAGTTAACAATATATAATGGTCATACCTTTTTTGCAAGGAAAAATTTCAAGAGAACTTCATATTGGCTCTGCACAAGACACGGCAGATGCAAAGCGTCCCTTACCACTACTACTGAGGGTGAACTCCTCCGCGTGAATGCGGAACACAACCATCAGCCTACTCGCTTCATCATTCGTGATGGAATTTATATTAAGATATAACTTTAAATTTAATATACTTACCTATATACCTACTTAGATTGTTAAGATTAACAACGAATATATTTAGAAATCTATATTATCACCAGTCGTGGTTGTGGGAGTTTTTGTATCCGATGATTTCCTGGTCA
>JARACY010005148.1:0-23138 GCA_029255725.1 Scrobipalpa atriplicella | reverse complement strand
CTGGCATATCAATGATTCGCTACTCAACCGTTTTTATTTAATTGTTCAACTGTTGTAGAGTTGGAAATCAAACATTACTTTTTTACGAATGGTAAAGCAACATTTCTGTCGTTGAAGTTAAAGATTTTTACGTTAATTTTTATCATTAAATATACTTACAGTATCTTTTATCACTCTTATCTATGATACTACCAATCAATAATGTAGGTCAAAAACGTCTATAACGTTAATGCAAAGAACATGATTCTGCAATGAGATTGTTATATAACCTTGGATCCAATTTTGTTAACATATATTTTGATTCGCACGTTGACCGTGAAATGAAGTATTAATACAAAAAGTGCTGCGGATTGCGGTGTAAAAAATGAAGTTTTAGGGTCAGTTCACACCAAGAAGAGACGCGACGCGTAACGGTACGAAACTGCTTGAAGATGTAACTCGTTGTACCGCAAAGTGACAAGCTGCGCCGCGAGGCATTTTTGAGTTCTGTCAATAAAATGTCTATCTTTTTGCATCGTAAACAAAGTTCTATTTACATTACGCTCTCGAAAAGTGCGCGCCGCGTCGCGTCGAATTGCTTCCCGGTGTGAACTGGCCATGACCATAAAGTATCAAAAAATGTTATAAATCATCTTTTAAAAATCATTTTAAAATATGAAAAAAAAAATTACCTGTTTTAAGAACGGCGATGTTTTTCCTTCAGCATTTGTCATGGTCGCGTACAAACTGTAACACAACAATGCCAACACAACTCACTACAACAATAATATAAATATGAAAGCTGTAAGTCTGTCTGTCAGTGTTATTGTTATAACAAAAATTAAAAGAACATTTATTAAGACGTAATTTTAATTTTGCTAGGATAATGTTAATTTTAACTTAGCGAATTTATCTTTAGACTTTTCAAGCGATGTGCATCTAAAACTGAGCCCATTGAGTCAATATAATAATTTTCCTGTTAGGTCGTCTCAAGTAGGTAATATAAGGTGTAGGAAATGTAAGCTGAGGTTAACTACAAGTTAAGGATAACAAGTGGTTAAACATAGCTCTTTGCCAATACAACGATCTTAATGATAATGATTAATTTTATAACTGCCTCCGTGGTCTAGCAGTCTGAGCCATGGGCTCACGACCCGGAGGTCCCGGGTTCGTTTCCAGCGGGGGACAATGGGCATCTAAATAGTCGGTCCTGCGCCTGATTTCTCTCTAGTCGTGTCAGTCAATCTGTCCCATCAGAATAAGAGATTGAAGGAATAGAGAGTGCACCTGTGTGTAGCGCGAACACTTGGGCACTAAAAACTAGTCCTGCACAGTTGGACTATCTCTGGGAGACTGGCCGCCATCACCGAAAATCGGTAGGAGGATTATTATTTAATTTTATTTGCACAAAGTTGATCTATTAGTAGTTTCCTGGTTTTTTTTTCCTACATATTGATTAGGACAATGCCGGCTCATGGTTCTGACTCTGACACCAGGGTTCATCGAGTCGTTTAATGTGACAAACTACTCGATAGATGATTATTTAATGCTATAAATTATTGCCGCAAAAAAATATCTCTTTTTACAGGAAAAGCCGACAGAATGCAAGCAAAACTGCTGAGCATACAAATAGTTACAGAGATTTAGGCCCGTATTTATAATCAGCTCTCAAGAGTAACAGCGAGTTTGAGTTCGGATCAGAAATGTCATTTCAGTACAAAACAGCCTGTCAAATCCATACTTAATATTGCGCTCAATCTTGAGATCGCTTTATAAATACGAGCCTTAATGATAAGATCATTAAAAACACTTCACCTGATATGAATATACTTTCACAAATAACTCGTTCGTTACATAATATTTACATATTTATTTTTAAGTAATGTAAAGTTTGTAGATGTCTTATTATATTGTAATGAATGATATACGTAACAATGTTGTTTACATACTTTAGAAATGTTTTAAGATATGTAAAGTTTCATGCAAAATCTACCTGAAGAAGAATGTTACTACAGAATTTTTGCATAAATTTTTAGTCTTATTAATAAAGATGAATAATTTAAATAATAAAGAAACACTCTTACCTGAAACCCTGTAAATTTATAAGTAACACTATAGCTAAATACGCACAATAACAAAACACTTTATCATAACAAGTCTACGCAAATTCAGTAAACAATGCAAAAAATGCACACCTCAAAAAATATTGAAAACAAATAAATAGAATTATTTAACGCGAAACACGGCTACTAGGTAGACGAAGTCAGCTGCTGCTAACTATAAATAAAACTATAAACGCATAGAATATAAAAGAGCTTGCCGCGAAACGGTAACGGTAAATTATAGAATCGGTAAAACATTTACCGGTTCTCAAGCTATTCGCAAAGGTAAAGTGAATAGTCACCCAAACTACATAAAAGATTGTACAGAAATTGCATTAGTTAATTTATGGATTGCGCTTTACATAAATACAATACGTACGAGAATATTAGAGTGTAGAGTCTAGTATTTTATATTGTCATCAAATGGATAAGTAGCTAGTACTTGAAATCGTTTCAGGATTAACTAGTATTTAGTATCAGCAAGGTGTAACTATTACAAGATAAGATCTATTGATAACAGTGATTACACGACATTTTTTGCGCTACAGATCCAATAATGGTAACATTATGTAGTTTTTTTTTATATCGGTCGTTTGTAACTAATTTCACCCTGTTTCTAATGCTGCTCGGTGTCCAAGCAATACAATTCAAATACATAACTGTTCCTTATAAAGTAATACCGTAAGTAATTTTGCTCAGTCGGCGGAGGATTGAATATCGGTATGCTTAAGCAATTTCACCTCCTGTTAATGTTCCATGCCTTTTTCGATGTCAAGTCAAATCATAGAAATATTAGAGTCAAATAAACTCTTTTATTAAATAAGAAAGTTTGATGTGACAAGAAGTAAATTTGAAGTAACATGTTATGACGTCAGATAAAATTGCAGATAAGGTAAATATTCCCATATAAATACATATTCCCCGACTTTTAGGTACTCGTAACACTGTCCTGGCTCCGGATATTGGACCATACACACAGACAGTTTTATATGACATACTTACGATACATACACACTGGATGCAACCATGAAATATGAATTTAATACGACCAAATATGATAAAAGAAATCCATTTTTAGATTCCGAATTCGAATAGTAATCATCAGTGTCTCTGTACGATATAAGTACTACAGATTTTTCCTATGAATCAAGAGTTTTAAAACCGCCAATAGATCCAGAAGTCACATGCGTGTTGGTTACTATGATTGTCTCTTTTGCATAGAAAAGTAGGATATAATAAAATGTTCTGGACAACGAAATAAAAATTTGACTTCCCTAAAAAATTGCCACTTCGATCAGAAAATGTGTAGGGATGGAGAAGCCATTTTTTTTTATTCCTAGAAAAAAAATCTTTGTGAATGATGTCTTTCAATTTTCACTGTCTCTTGCATCCTGTAAGTATAAAATAAGTAGATTTTTTACAAATTGTGAACTCTCCCTAACCGCTGCAACGATATTGGCGCGTAAACTTACGAGGAAACCGCTCGCTCAGCCAATAACCTCGAATTTAAAATGTTTATAAACGCTTTCCCGAATTTACGCTTTAAGCGACGGTTAAAGAGTTTATGTTATAGCTGAATAAGAAGGGCAGGTCTTTCAGGTGCAAGATCTTTCTTGTGCAAGATATTTGTTGCTATAGGTATATTTCAAAATTAATAAAAACGGAAAGCAGACTTCAGCATTTCTACGTGTAGAAAAGTTTTGGCCGAAGAAAAATAAATGTTCTACTAAACGAAATTCTGTATTATATTTTGAATTATTCTAAACCCTCGTTTATGCCCACAAATCCAAATTCAAAATGGCGTGACAAAGAAGACATAGGTACCACCGGCCTTTGTTACCATAGTAGTATATGTAGGTATGTATAGGACTTCCCATATTATTGTGTATTATGAAGTACGACTTCCTATTGTGTTACTGACAGGTCCGAATGAACAATCTTTCAAATACACTTGAATAGTATTTGTGAGCGACTTACTTGGCACACTTTTCCCGTCTATTATAATTTGAATTTCCCTGTGTCATTTTTTTTTAACTTATTACCTGTCATTTCGACCTGCTTTTTATAGATATTTCTTCGTTGTCTAACTCCTATTACTGAATAAAATAATGCATTGTAAAAAGTTCACGTGAACCTCCTCCTTTTTTTGAAGTTGGTTAAAAATGCATTCCATTATATTTTTTTCTTCTAAAAACCAGTCTGGTAAACAAAACGTCGAATCTCTACTAGTACCAACTACATTGCAGAGGTTTTCATGACTCAAACATATTTTATCCATTTAGTGTAGTTCGGCATAATGAGCCTTGATCAATCAACTTCCAGACTATTAGCTCCGTGAAATATAGCTGGATTGACATTCGGAGCGACATTGACAGTCGTTTTGTAGCGAATATACGGTGTAGCTCAGCTGGTAGAGCTATGGAACGGCATTTCGAAGGTCGCAGGTTCAAGGCCTGCTCATTATTATAATTAATTTGTAATTCATTATAACTTTTTGGGCACTCGCGATTATTTTCACTTCATTATTAGTCATATTTTCATATCATTATTACTGTTTATAGGTAATTCATAATTTTTCATATTTTAATATGCTAATTCATCGCAAATAAAATTAAGCTATTTTAGTAAAACTATTTTAACGGCTTTAGTTGTGATTTATTTATTTTGATTTAATATAAATAATTTGAATAGTTTTATTTAAATGAGTTACATTACAGCTGTTGTGCAAATCTCAAAAAACGTGTAAAAATAGAGCCCTTTTTTATTTGCGATGGATTTTACCTAAGCAATCAAAAAACCTTATTCAAAAATCAAGTCTGTCTGAACTTTATCTAAAGTCTATCTATAAAGAATGAGATTTCAATTTACTAGAACCGATTCAATTTCACAGTTTGCTGGCTGCGAATGGCTGTTGCCCTGGTGGGTTTAAACTTATGCCAGATTAACGGCAGATTTTAAAGAAGCTTCTGTAGGGTGCCAGGTCAGAATAGCATCAGCCCATCTAGCCCGAGGGTGATATATAAGCCATCTTAAGGAAAAAACAACGAAATGAGCAAAAGCATTTCTTTTAAAATATAGGTAGGTACTATGTCAGTCTGCCTGCCAAACGTGGTGAGTATGGCAAAAACCTCCAATTGGTGGATGTTTATGACCAGCTTGGGCTCTTGGAGCGTGGTTGGAGCTGATGATGATAATCCAAAATGGTTGTAGACCGAGTGTGTTTGACGGCAGCTTTTACCCGACTTCGCGAAAGAAAGAAGCATCTGTAAGGTGTGCGTCACTCATCAATACACCACTTCATCAAATCCTGAATCTTGAGGGGTACAGTGGCTGCTATCGTAAGTAGTAAGGCATTTCGAATTGTTCCCGGTAGGCCACTGTGAATGATTTCCATCAGGCTAGCCATGTACTACTTCGTCACCTATTAACGAAATCTTTTCACATCTACATGCTGTATATTGTATAAATATAAAATAAGTAATCAACAAATACTCCACATTCAACTAACAAACTAAAACAAAAGAGAAGTCAGCCAAGAGGGCTAAACACGGAATAATCTTTTTATCGTATCCATGTAAGAAAGTTGGCAAAGTAGAAAATAGTTGTGTAAAAGTAGTTACATCTGCCCAAGCTCCCGTAGGACACGTTCCTTTGCTACGAAGCTTAGCTTAGGCACGGCTACAAGAACACTTTTTGAAACTAAGTTAAATGGTTTGCTGGAACTTTTGTAGTCATATGTGGCCACGAAAAGTGCGTTAAGGGCCCCCTTCGAAATTTATGTTTCTAAATCGAGTTGTTTTCATAGAAATCATCATATTTAAAATCCTAAAAAAATATATAGTACAGATAAACGTTTGATCTAGTAACTTTTATGGATAAAAACACAATATTTAACATTTGACTCGATAAAAAAAAATCAGAAGTAACATCGATTTTGAGAGTATTTTAAGTTTTATGAGACTTGGGTGAATGCTATTTTTATGAAAATTTAGCAGTTCATTTACTAATCAGGTTTGGCAGGAATATTAATGGATAGATTTATAATTTGGCGCTTATTTTTTTCTATATAAAATAAAAACGTAAAAGTGAGCGAAAGTGTGGTTATTTTCTGTACTCTTTTTACATAAAGAAAAAGACAGAGACAGGGAGCACTGGAAGAAGGGGGCCTTAAGCAAAGGTGCGTCCTCACTGAGAGCATTTGTTCGCGAATAACATGCGCATAGATTATCTATATAAGTACTTACGCCATATGCTTATTTACAGAGATAACCTATGAGCATGCTGGTTGGTCGCGAACGAATGCTCTCAGCGAGGATGCACCTTAATATAAAAGATATTCGATATGTATTCCTTAATAAATGCAATAATAAACTTTTAAGAATGGTTTTGTGTGGATGTTCAACTGCTAAATTATTTGTCATTCGTAGATAATGTGGCTACGAAAAGTGCTACAAGAAAGGCTAGCTAGGTATAAGCCGTGCGTTTAAAGAAACGATTTGAAAATGGCGTCGGCTCGCTTCGTGATTGGTCCGCCTCGCATGCGTTCTTGCTCTACCTAATAGAGAGTGAGCGAGAACGCATGCGAGCGTCGGCCAATTATAGATCGTTTCTTTATGTGCACGGGTTATATATTGTTTGAACTGTGATATGATTTGACAATAAATTGAAAGTTTTATGTCTAATATCGCTCATCTCTTAAATCAAAGCTCATCTAATGACCATACAATCAGCTAATATAGGGCGTGCTCGCGGTAATATAATTACTAGTTTATGACGTGACGGCCGCCGGACCCGTTACAGGATATTGGAAATTTTGCCGCCAAAATATACTGCCGATATTCAGAGCGTGATGATGTAGGGACTCCATTTAATCAGGGGCTCGGTAAGCTCTTCACACTGAAGAACTTTGTAATTTAATTACAGCGGCTGAAATTGAAGTCATAAAAAAAATATTGAAATCATACTTCCATGCTGGTCTGGGAGTGATAGAAAAACATAGAATGTGCCAGCTGCATCTCCTCCCGGGCATGCTGTAAAAATCAGCTAAGGGATTTGAGGGTTTCAATATTGTAATATATTCATATTCATATTCATATTCATATTCATTTATTTGGTAACAATAATTATTACAGTCATATTTTTACAAAATAATTCATGGAATTAGCTTATTGTTACAGGTCAAAATTGTTTTATAATATTGAATAATTAAATTACAATAGTAAGTCGTACTTAGAAGTACCAGTTATGCAAAATGTCAAATCGTGATTGAAATAAATTGAAAAATTAATTAATAATGTCAATTTTTAAAAATTCTGCGTAGCTATAGAATGTGTGCTCCAGTAGCCAACGTCTTAATTTTATTTTAAATGAGTTTTTATAGGCGATGGGCTAACAACCTATCACTATAGCATTATACAGATCTATCTTGAATTACCCTCAAAACTTGTCAGACGTGGTGGAACGACCTTTGTTTAGGTCGTTTACGCTCTGCCTACCCCATTAGGGATATAGGCGTGATTGTATGTGTATGTAAAAATAAATAGCAGGTGAGTTATCTGTGTGGTTTCGGGTTAGATAACATCACATCTTTCGCATGTAAAAGGAACAAATAGTTAATTTTCGACTCCAAACAGAGTACCTATGTATTCCAAATTGTAAAAGATACAGCCCCAGTAGCATGACGCCGCGCGATAACGAATATATCGCATCTAGTTTTCTGTCAAAGTCCCATACAATCTGACAGACAGATGATTAAATGGCTGTCACGGCCTTATCGCGGCTGCATGCTACAGGGGCAGGTGTTTTTAAAAACAATAACTAAGATCCACTACGAGATATGGGATAGGTCTCGGGAGGAGGTTTTGCCCATACCACATTATAAGGCTCGTATTTATAAAGCGATCTCAAGAGTGAGAGCAATATTAAGTATGGATTTGACAGATCGTTTTGTACTGAAGTGACATTTCTGATACGAACTCAAACTAGCTGCCACTCTTGAGAGCTGATTATAAATACGGGCCTAAGATTACACAAACAGGCAAAGGTTTTTTATGCATTTGACAGCTGTCAAGAACACTTCCTGTTTATTGTTTATACAATTTGCGAAATACATTTTGCACCTACCTACAAACCCTATAAACATTCTTCAACTTGTTGCGGGATTTTTTTCAACAGAACTTTTCCTCAACGAAAAATATGAAAGAATGTGAATATTTTTAGAAACAATTTTGTGGTAGGTTTTTTGATTTATTTCGTAATTTTCTACTTGAGAAAGAAACTACTCGAAAAAACAATTTGGATAGTTAGTTATTATTTATTATTTATTTATTTTGAAAACCTTAATATTTTAGACGACGCGAATGATTTCTTTATATTAAAAGTTAAAAAAAATTACTGCTTAAATCTGAACTGAAATTGATTTATTTTTATATTAAATTTTTGAACTTATGATTGAAAATTTGTAGAAAACCAATTGCGTTCATGGTTGTTGACATGCTTCAGTATTAATATACCTAAAGAACTTAAGAAAAAGAACTTCAAACGAACCGCGACTTATAAATTCATTCATTCATTCATACATACATACATACATAAAATCACGCCTTTATCCCTAATGGGGTAGGCAGAGCAAAAACTACCTAAACAAAGGTCGTTCCGCCACGTCTGACAAGTTTTGAGGGTTATAATATTACAGAGATGATTATGTATATTACTATAGTGACGGGTTGTCAGTCCATCGCCTGAATTGCAATACGCCGAAACCCTCGAATTCCTTCATTCATATTTTTTACTACCGCAACGACTACAAAACTTTTCTTTGTAAACAAATTGCCAAGTTCTCCCAATAAAACACAACCAAGCGGCAATTAAGCGCAGCGGTGACTGAAAGTAAATCAATTAGTGCTTTTAAAAAATTCACGGCAAGGAAGCGTTAAAAGCTTTCTTCTAAAAGCTCGTTGCGTGGACGAAAAAACGGATTGCACTAGAGGTCTTAGCTTTAAGTACTTACTGGCCACTAGGTGATAAAAAAACGTCAGAATGGGCTCAATGCACTTTCACGGATTGGTGACCGGTAGTGGTATAACAACTCGAGTGTTTCCGTGCTTCGGAAGGCAAGTTTAGCCGTTGGTCTCAGTTAATATCGTTAGATATTAGTCGTTAAGCCATGTCAAAGGCCATGAAAACTTTGACATCTGGGTTGGCGGCAAACCTGGCAAAAATCTTTTCCTTCTGGGTTGTGGAGATCAGATGGCAGTCGCTCTGTGTAAAAACCAATACCTCAATCACTCCCCTAGATTAGGTAGCCGACCCCGTGAATACGGGATAAGGCTAGGGAAATGATGAGGCTGATATATAACTTCACTTTCCCCTGTCAGAGTATTCTATTCGTCATAAATGATCCCTGACCTGGCTTAACGACCAATATCTGCGAGCCATTACCGACTGGGGGGTGATTTTATAGTTATTGTTCTGGTAACTTGGCAGGCAATTAACAGTCCCTATAGAAAACTGAAAGAGAGGAAAAGCAATTTTCTTAGACCTGTAAGATGAGGCATGATATCCTAAATATGCTGTAGGTAAGCCACTTAAGACACCTAGGCCCGTATTTATAATCAGCTCTTAAGAGTGACAGCGAGTTTGAGTTCGTAGGTATCAGAAATGTCATTCCAGTACAAAATTACCTGTCAAATCCGCACTCAATATTGCTCTCAATCTTGAGATCGCTTTATAAATACGAGCCCTAGTGGAATAAGTTACGTAAGCACTTTTTATAATATTTTTACACCATTTCCCCGGAAGGGGATTACATTATGTTTATTCATGACAGACAGACCAATAAAAATACCTACGTATTAAATTGAATCACTTGCACCGTTCTTGCAACTTGTTAAAAAAATAGCCAAGCCCGTCCTAACGCCTTACCCAGTCCGATCCAGGAAACTTTTAAAACACGATCAAGTGGTATTAGTATGCGCAAGCACGCTCTCTGCACTCCGATCGCGCATCGATTTATGAAAACATAATTGAATGTTTACCAACCTCCTTAACATCGCCTGAGAGGCCGAGACAACAGCCAATGAGAATAAAGTTGAAGTATTATCATAGTGCCACCACAGTTTTTTTAGGAATATTCTGGAGAGGAAGCTGATCTGGTAAGGTTAGTTTTATGGTTGTACACACATCAAAATACAAAGGTACACAGGGCCACTCAAGACAAATTAAGTATTTTCACTTACAGGTACACTTTTACAAATTACTAACCTGCATAATTAAGCGAAGTTTCATGAAAATCCATAAATTATTATTTTCCGAAAAAAAAAACATCGTCCGTTTCGAGTGGCTTTATACTTTTCATTTCACAGTTAGTTAACACAAAAATACTAGATACAGAAAATGTTGACAAAACTTTTGTTGCATCTGCGAAACAAATTTTAGGTAGATAATAGTAAGTAATTGAGATAAAATTAAAATCACGCCTTTATTCCTTGCAAAACAGGCAGAGCGTCGATTAAACGGCGTTTTTACCACGCCTCCAACCAGAGGGTCATTTTATAAATAACAAATAGTAATAGTATAGTATAGTGATGGTTATCATATCAGCCTTGCACCTAAATTAATTCTATGTTTTTCTATCGCTTCCAGTTCAGTAGAAAATACTTATGAGATTAAAAGCCAGTAGGGGCGGTGCGCACGGCAGCGGCAGGCCAAGTCCCGCGTTCTCGTTATAGCGCCGCCGCAGCGCCGCGTCGTGCTCGGTAGCGCACGAAATTTCCAATACTGCGCTCGGCTACTAATGAGATCAAACTACTTATAAGTAGTGTCTTATTTACCTTCTTGCCTTCAGTAAAGCACTTTCAAGATGAGACTTTTCTGTGACGGGTTGTATTACGCAAATTATACTAGTAACGCAACGAAAATGTAAAATGAAATAAGAAGTCTAGGTTTATGTACTACCTACTCGTAGGTCACATTCATTCATATCCATACTAATATTATAAATGCGAAAGAAACTCTGTCTGTGTGTCTGTTTGTTTGTTGCTCTTTGCTGAACGATAATACCTTAACCTAGAGACGCACATAGGCTACAAAAACAGGACTCCATGGACTTTTTAAGATTCCTGATGAAAACAAAAACATACCCTCTTGACTATTTGTGCTTGAACCCTTAAACGTATTTATTTTTTGGTGCTGTAGTCGTGTACAAGTTTTACGTCCCGAATAAATTCCCAAAAAGTAATGCGTTTAATAACCGCTTGGATATGCAACAATCTGGTATTTTCCATTCCGATGAATCACAAAAGAAAATGACGTTAACTAGCAGAGCGCATGAAATCTGGAATCCTTCAATATACGACTTTTATACCAGCGCTATGCGAGTATTATACGACTGTTGCTATGTTACTGGCATTGTGTACTTTCTGGTATTATGTAAAATTATACTACATTTTAAATAACAGAACTTTAATTAGATAGCATTAAAAAAATGTATTATTTATAACTAAGCACTCGCGATTATTTTCACTCATTTTACCTACTATTTTAAATGGGTCAACTCGCGATACGTTTTTAGGTAAAATATAGGAATTACATTTTATCCTGATGTTTCGACGAAAAAGTAATTCCTATGTTTTACCTAAAAACGTATCGCGAGTTGTCCCATTAAAAATAGTAAATTGTATTATTTGTTTGAAAAGAATCACTATTTGTTATACAACGTGTAACAGAAAGGGTATATGCATCGTTAAATGTGTGAATCTACCCATGAAACTGAACAACTTTCCCTAAGGAACATAGGTCGAAAAACGAAAAAAAAATGTTGACCTTCCATACAAAATGCATCAGCCGATAGAGCATTTAGTATGGGAAGTCAATTTTTTTTATTTTGTATTTCGACCTATGTTCCTTAGGGAAAGTTGTTCAGTTTCATGGGTAGATTCATTCATTTCACGATGCATATACCCTTTCTGTTACACGTTGTATAAAAATCCGGAAAAGCGGAAAGCTAGTGTAAAATAATGCCGTACCTTCAAATCAAACGCAAACGTCAAACTAACGAAAATAAGTTACATACAAATACACTATTCAAATTTATCGGTATATTTGTATGACACAGTATTTTGAAAAAAATGACAAAATTATGCACAGTGCCGGTAACATCCACAGCTAATACAATACTTTCATATCAGACATGTATTTTCCACACGTCTAGCGTTGTTCAGAATATAGCATTTTTTTCATATTTTAGTTTGCGCCAGTATGATTTGTTAGTGCAGGAGTCAATGTTTAAGTTTAGTTCTTATTGATAGTTGTTGTATTTTTAATGTTGAAATGCAAGACAATTCTGATGCAAATAAGATTGTGCCATATTATTTATTATCTTTTTATTATAAGGTATCTTTATCTTTAAATATTATTGTTATTAATTAAGACAAAACTGTGCAATACCCTACCAGGGTTCATATAAGAGCTATCCTAGTGTATAAGATCTAGTAAAACACTATATGAATGCATGAATAAATGAATATGAATCTTTGCAGAGTGGTAATTTTGTAATAGTACGCGTAAAATTCATATAAATCCGATTATAACTGATTCCTTTAGCAGATAAAATAAAAAAGTACTTAGATGTTATCAGGAATAAACAAAAATTGCACTGCAAACGATAACAAAAGAAAAAAAACTTTGATTTGTATTTTAAGTCTTATTTTTTTAAAATTCTTTTAACATCTGGTAACATAGTTCAAATCTTCTTCTGATTATTCGTATATCTGCGTTCAAGTTGCAGGTTACTCTCGCACTATAACAAATAAATAGGATAAAAAGAAAGTCGTGTAGAGATGTTACTTCATATGATATCGTGGAATCTTTTTACATGATGAAAATATTTGCACGTTACCCTGGGTAATAAATCTTTTTTCATTTTCTTTGTTTTCTACATGAATAATTTTAATAAAACTAGTCTTAGGAAAGGATTTATGTAATATAATAATACAATTATTTTTTTGTATTTAGCCTATTAAACTATGCTAAAGGATAATTCCAGGGAATGGGCAGGAGCGTTCCCTGTGAATGGAAAACTTCTACTACGCTCACCAACCCGCCTGCCAAGCGTGGTGAGTATGGCATATACCCTTAATTTTGGGAAGGCCCATGTCCAGCAGTGGACTGTTGTGGCTGATGATGATGATGATAAGCCTATTAAACTAGGTTTAATGTGATGAATCACTAATAGGCCTGTTAGTTGCCTGTAGGTCAGTTCACACCGGGAAGCGACGACTTTTCAAGAGCGTGAGACAAATACAACTTTATTTACTCTGGAAAAAGACATACAATTGAATTCGAAAATTCCCTCTATTCCCAGTAGTTCAATGGTACAGTTCAATGTGGTGCAACCAGTCTCTTCATGGTACAACGAGACGCTTCTTCAAGCAGATTCATGCCCCACGTCGCCGCATCGCTTCTTGGTGTGATCTTACCGTTATTAGGGGCATGGCAAATAGGAAGCGGTGCGGCGGCGTTGCGTCGCCGATGCGTCGTTTTTGTATAGAGACTTCAAATCAAGCTGCGCTGCGCAGACGTAAATTACATACAAAATTTACACGCCTCCGCCTCGCCCGCGCCGCACCGCTTCCTATTTGCCATGCCCCTTAATGAGCATCCATGGTACCACTATCAAAAAGCGTGAACGTATAAAATCTGGTTTTTCACTGGCAATGTCAAAGAAAACTTTACAATTTAAAGCATAACTGAAAATAAAAAATACAGTTTCCTCCTTCACAATTCAAACTTGGACATCCAACGGTGTGTAACTCTTTTACCGTTTAAGTTAAAGTTAAACAGAGCCAAGTTAAACTGTTTCTTTCATGTTGCAAGTTCAGACTAGTTGTACAGGGTGAGGTAAAATTCATTGTTACATTTTAAATGTGAAAGTAACTTCACGTCACACAAAATTATTTCAAGATGCTATAAGTTTCATCGGGTGTTTTGAATCGCTTGGTGGCTCACTTGGTTAATTATATAATAATTAAATATATAATTTGCGTGCTCATGGGATAGTCATGGGACTCCAGGGATCAATGGTAATATAATATGGTTCTAAAATTAAGGCCCGTATTGATAATCAGCACTCAATAGTGACAGCGAGTTTAAGTTCGTATCAGAAATGTCATTTCAATACAAAACGACCTGTCAAATCCATACTTAATATTGCTCTCAATCTTGAGATCGATTTATAAATAGTAACTAAAAAAAACCGCATCTAAATCCGTCAAGTAGTTTTAAAGATCTAAGCATACATACATACAGACATACAGACAGCGGGAAGCGACTTTGTTTTATGCTATGTAGTGAAGCCTAAATCTTTTGTTTGCATGTGTCATCCTATTCATTGGACTACCAATTTGATCGGCCTGCAATGTCCCAACATCTCGGTCATCGTCAGGCATCAAATCTTCAACCAGAGGCAGTTTTAAAGTAATAGTTATGATGAAAAAAAACACGTTTATTTTCCATCCTATAGTACCTGAAGTGTGATACATACATACATAAAATCACGCCTATATCCCTAATGGGGTAGGCAGAGCAAAATCGACCTAAAACAAGGCCGTTCCGCCACGTCTGACAAGTTTTGAGGGTTATTTATTACAGATGATTATGTGTATTGCTTTAGTGACGGGTTGTCAGCCCGTCGCCTAAATTGCAATACTATAAAACCCTTGTATCCCTTAGCTGGTTTTTACAGCATGCCCGGGAAGAGATGCAGCTGGCACATTCTATGTTTTTCTATCACTCCCAGTCCAGCATGGAAGCAGTGTGATGCAGTGAAATTACAACTGGAACCAAACTCAGTTCAGCCTGGAGCCTGGAGTCGGGTCAAACAGTGAGAGTAGAATTTAAATGCGCGAGTCCCAGTGTTACTTGTTGTTTCAGTTAGTTTTGTTAAAACCAGGCTCGTATACTTGTGCGGAGTATTTATTTGACTTACTGTTCTAGTTATTTAAGACAAATAGTAGGCAAGTTTGTTTATTATATTTTTAAATATTTAAGTCAGGTATTTGTTAACTACAGTGATTTATCGAGAGCATAAGGTATATATATTGTTAGTATGTAAATGTATGTCCATATCCGATCCACAGAATAGTAGAATGCGCTGGGAGCTCTATCCGCTACGGCGTAGCAGTTTTACTACGAACGCGTAGCAAGCATTGCAACTTTCATTTTATTTGAAGAGAGTTACGCAATGGGCTCAATTCCAGATGTTACAGGCTAAAGCTTAAAATTAAAATCTATCTGTCA
The DNA here is from genome assembly GCA_029255725.1 of Scrobipalpa atriplicella. NCBI lineage: Eukaryota > Metazoa > Arthropoda > Insecta > Lepidoptera > Gelechiidae > Scrobipalpa > Scrobipalpa atriplicella. Next base: position 7,761 of record JARACY010005148.1, on the reverse strand, counting down.
CTTAAAAATAATAAGATTAAAAAAGGTGAGCAGATTACTCCATGATTTTACGTTTTTTCCGCAAGATTATGGCGCGCATTTGCACATTTCCACTGTATTTAATTGACATATAACATATTGACATAAATATTATATTTGACAGATAACAAGTAAAATCGTAGATCATACATACATACATACTACATAAAATCACACCTTTATCCCTAATGGGGTAGGCAGAGCGATAACGACCGAAAGGTCATTCCGCCACGTTTGACAAGTTTTGAGGGTTATTGCAGATGATTATTGTGTATTGCTATAGTGACTGGTTGTCAGCCCGTCGCCTTAATTGCAATACACTGAAACCCTCGAATCCCTTAGCTGCTTTTTACAGCATGCCCGGGAGGAGATGCAGCTGGCACATTCTGTTTTTCCATCACTCCCAGTCCAGCATGGCAGCAAATCGTAGATCGAATCGTAGAAAGTAGAGAAGTGTAAAATAAAAATTTTAACATTATAATTAACTAAGTATTTTCAAATAGAATACAATTTGTTATTCAATTCTCTCGTAATTTCCCCAAGATGTGGACCACCCACATCTTCTCTACTCGCTAACAAAATTGTAAATAGCATCTTATTTTAAAGTTGTCTGGGAACCGGTTTGCGCTGGTTTGCTCCAGTTCCGGCCGGCTGCCCCGCTGCTCCTGTTACCAACTGCATTGTCCAGGGAGTACACTAACAAAAGCCAATTGTAGTGTGCGCCTTACTTTACAAGAATATTCGGATGAAAACTGTAAGTAATTTACAACCTATTTTTATTTTTTTTGAGGGCTCCAATAGTACGTTGGATTGCTCTTGACTCTACCTAGAAAAAGTTCAGCTACTGTCGATAAACAGGTGATTTTTCGATCAAAACATTTGAATTTTCATGAAAAATTGGTGCAATAACGCACGCACAGTTAATTTTAAAATTCTTCGCATATTCCTGCGAAAGTAAACAAAAATATGTAAATTGAAGCAGAATGATTTACCGATATCCAAGCCAAAAATATGAATAGAACGTTAAACGATATGTTTTTTTATTTTGGATTTTAACCAGTTCTATCTGACGAGCCATCAAAATTTTCACCCAGACCAATCAAACGGGCTTTCAGAGCTCAGTGTGTACCGGGAATCATATTTTTGCACCCGAATGTACACAAAAAAAAAATGTAACAGCAAACGATTGAAAGGATGGAAAATAGGTATTCTGCGTGATCTTTTTTAATGTTGAATATTGGTGTCGATTCTGGCGAGTCTGATTGCAACGGGTAAACGTACTAAAAGACTCTTAATAACGTCCCAGGCTATGCTCTCACAAACAAAAACGGCATCCGGCTAATGTAAGGAGAGTTATTGCCGCGTGCTGCGCTCCTAGTCGCGTCGCTGTTTAACATGCAACGAGAGATCGTTCAAATAATGCACCGGATATGCTAAATACTCCGGCTTAAAATCAAGAATTTCTCAATGCATTTCAAAATAAGTATACCGGATATATTAAGGGAGACAGCGTATCAGAAACTGATAGGGGTTGCTCAGTCAACTAAGGCTCGTATTTATAAAGCGATCTCAAGATTGAGAGCAATATTAAGTATGGATTTGACAGGTCGTTTTGTACTGAAATGACATTTCTGATACGAACTCAAACTAGCTGTCACTCTTGAGTGCAGTTTATAAATACGGGCCTAAACTGCATAAGGAAATTCTTTCAGGAAATGTTTTTTTTTGTTGCTTTTATGTCAGATCGAGGTGGTCATTTATATAATTGACTTTCAATTTCCTGAAAGAATTTTCTTGTGAATGTTGTTCAGTTTCGTTGACTGAGCAACCCATTTTAGTTAACCCTGTATGTTTGGACTTTCAAATCCAAATAAAGTGGTTTTAATGTCTAGAAGGAGCACGATATACACTATACCTATGCGCTTTTTTTACACTAGATAACTACAATGATGCTCTGCGGCTTCGAGCCAGTTCCTGCAGCTTGTGCCGGTGGCAAAGCTGCTCGGCAAAAACCCGGTGGCTGTGCCGAAGGCATTGGGTGTGTTCATGGTAGAGTGATTTCATATCACCAAGAAATTTCAAAAGCTCTAACATACCCTGGCTTGATGCTAAGGCCCGTATTTATAATCAGCTCCCAAGAGTGACAGCTAGTTTGAGTTTGTATCAGAAATGTCACTTCAGTACAAAACGATCTGTCAAATCCATACTTAATTTTGCTCTCAATCTTGAGATCGCTTTATAAATACGAGCCTAAGTACTATCCATCAGTACACCACTTATTCGTATGAATGTTTGTGAAATGTTTATTTACACACCTACTCTCTCTGCGGGATTCCTTCCATACATTTTCGTCAGTATACGTATGAATACTTCAGTCGTGGCACGTAACGTTGTAATTTACAGCCAGGTCGTGCAGCACGGGAAAATGTTACGGAGACGCTTTGACTTACCTACGGTGGTGACTAGTGGTTGATCTTTGGGATCTAGTGTTGGGGTTCGTGGGTTCGGTACATCAGTTACTTGACGACGCTTTGGATTTCTGATAAATACACTAATAAAAATTATATTTGAACACATTTTTTTATAGTTATTACGCCTGTATCCCTAATGGGGAATGCAGAGCGTTAACGACCGAAACAAAAGAAGTTTCACCACGTCTGACAAGTTTTGAGGGTTGTTTAAGATAGATATGTATATTGCTGTATTAACTGGTTGTCATACTGTAACCCTCGAATCCCTTACCTGGTTTTTACAGCATGCCCGGGAGGAGATGCAGCTGGCACAAACTATGTATTTCAATCGCTTCTAGTCCAGCATGGAAGTAACTAAACTACTAATTAATTTACTTACACTAATCTAATAAAATTATAAAAAAATAAATCTAAAAGGGGTATCTGGGACTAAAAGAGGATATCTGAATTTTTTTTTGTATTCCCCCTTTAGGCGACCTGAATGGGACAAGCTTGGACGGAGTACCTAGGTACCTGGAAACAAAGTCGACAACTGAGACTTGTGCACTGCTACAAAAATCACTTTAGTCAGTCCAAAAATAACAGTAATTTTAGAATTAAATAAAAATACCGGCAGCCATCTTGGAAATCTCGTAAACCGTCCGTACACGGGTACGATTTAAACTAACCGTTTCCGCTTAATCCAAAGAACGTCTTTCGCTAAATCTATCCGTATTAACGGTTATAGGATGGCGGGAATCCAGAAATCTCTCGGATTAGCCGAACAATTTGAAAGTAACAAATTATATTATATTAATAGGGCTATTTACTCAACATTATGGATGTCGCTCGCGGATCGCCCGCCATTACTCAGCAAGGCTTAACTCGCTGAATTTTAACCGGGATTTAGTATTGTGCTGCGTTTGGGTAGGCTACTAGAATGGATGGAACTGTGGTCTAGTGGGATAGAGCTCGGCCTCTCGGTCCGGAGATTGAGGGTTCGATTCTCACGAAGGTCCATCATATTCACTTTGTGCGACTGAGAGGGCTTACTAAAGTGAGAAGTATTGCTACGACAGTACAGGCTGAATCAACTAATCTTGTCAGAGAGATATAAGCAAGAACTGGTTCTAATTACTACACCAGCGTGAAAAGTGGATTCCCAAGTCTCATAATCACAGGGAAGCTGCAGCCCATCCCTTACTCGACTTTTACGACACCCATCTCATCCCGCGTGATGCTATTCTATCCCAGCATCAGACGGGGTTAATGTCACGTGATGCAAAGACAGCACGAAGACGAAATCCTAGCCTGGTATTTACGATTTAAAATAAATGGTTGGGATTGGCGACGCAGCCTTCGAACGGCGCGACGCTGCTATGGGGGCACGGTTTAAGGGTGGAGAAGTGAGCGGAGAATCATAGAGACGAATTCCATGTACCTAGGTACTGCGCTGCGGCCATAAAAATATTCTACTTTTCATCCTAAACTGTAGAAGCCAGCCATTTGTTTTGTTTCTACGAACGATGGCTACTTGTATAAACCCCAATTGACCTCAATACTCTGTAAATATCCTCATTTGTCAGGTGCAACGGAAACGGCTCTGCTTACCCCGTAAGGGTATGATTTTTTATGAGTACCTAGGTACCTACTATCTACGTAGCTAGACGTTACGTACTTATTGTTATGCTAATTCTTCTTTTAAATGCTTCTTTCAGACTTCTAGATCAGCTCGCTCCATCGATGATTCTCGTCTTTATCGCCTCGGTCCTAAGAGTCAAAATGAAAACGCTGTTTTCTCGTGTCTTGTGCCCGATGCATCCCGGGATCGGCCACTAAGCCTTGCGACGTCGCACGGAGGGGATAGGTACCTAACATTCCTAATTTTATTTCCGTTTCACTCCCGCCAGTAAAATCTAGACTCAACACACTATATATATAGCAGAGATTGGTGCTGCGTCAGATTTGAGGTGCCAGATTTGGTACCTACGTGAATATTCCATGCAGGACTGGAAGCTCGAGAAAAAATAGAATGCACCAGCTGCTTCTTCTCCCGGGCATGCTGTATAAACCAGCGAAGGAATTCGACGGTTATCAACATGTCACTAAATAACGTAAGTGATACACATATTTGTCAGACTTGGCGAATATGCCTTTTTACAAGTCGTTCTCTGCCTACCCCGTAAGGGATAAAGGAGTGTCTTTATGTGTGTGCGTTTTTGAGTGCCTGTATGTGTGTGTGTGTGCGTGAGTGTATGTATGTATGTATGCAGTACTTCTGTCTCGCACGTTCTGGAATTTTCAAACAATCTAATGCGCTAACCACGCTAAAAAATTAACATTCCAACAATACAAAAAAAGCCCACGCATTTTCAAAAAGAAACTACATTATTATAGGCAGAATAAAATATTCATTTATTTAAAAATAATAAATTCTATCCACGGCAAATATGATTTCAACTTATATCAAAAGTCTTTCACCTAAAGGCTCCTACACAACTTTGGTTTTAAAATATGGAATGATTTCTTGATTATAGCATAATTATTTCTAGTAAATAATAGTGGTAACATTTACTTATTTATCATGTACTTATTGAACTGATATCTAGAATTACATATCACAATGTCAAAAATTCCTTTAAAATAGCAAATTTAAGTCCTGCTAAGACTATGTCTATACATTTAAAATAATATAATTACTATCTTATGTTAAAGCATTAAGTCCATTTAGTCCGTAGTCTCTTCTCTCTATCTCCAGGCCTGTAGAACAAAAAAAAATAAATTTAAAATTATTTCCGAGGATTTCAATACGACCTCGGAAAATCGGTCCAGGGTAATAAGGGTAGTCTAATTTTTTTTTTTGTTAAAATAGTCAAGCCATTGGAACTAACCTAGAATGTGCTGGTCAATACTGGGTCCATTGACAAACATCCCGCTCGTGTCCGGGTTGAGATCTTCGAACAGTGTCCTCACAGAGTCCGGGAAGTTCCACAGCAACACGTGATGTGTCTGACACAGTTCTTCCATCAGAGATACTAGATTCTGGAAATAGATTTAAAAATATAAGATTTTTAACGTCGTAGTTTAAGGCGGCAGGCTTCAGCTATTAAAAATTCGATTAGATTTAAAAATCAAAAAGAAACCGCATTAGATTAAAATTTAAAAACTAAAAAGAAAAGTTCCAATCAACTTACAAGAGGGCACTGTAACAAAAATTTCACAAACAGAATGAGTAAAAGATTAAAAGAATGAGTTAATTATTAAATTCTTTATTTCAAATAATACAGTATTTTTTTAAAATAACAATTCAACAATAATTACAAATAGAATATATCTTCAAGAGCTCCGCATTATTAAATGAATGATTGAAATATTGAGTGAATGATTGAACGAATTAGCTAATGAATTGGACGAATGAGTGAATGATTGAACGAATTAGCTAATGAATTGGACGAATGAGTGAATTATTGAAAGATTGGGTGAATGATTTCACGATAGTATGAATGATTGAACGAATGAATGAACGATTGACCGAATGAACTGAACTAACCTCAGCCACACCAATATCCACGCTCCTCAGCTGTCTTCCATCCAGTACGATGACGTCAATCCTCGCTGGAATGAGATCCCTTATCTTGTCGGAGGTGAACTGCGCACTCGCGTATGATAACGAGCCCACCAAGGTTATGGAGATGCAGTCCAGGTTTCCCACCTGCAAAATATAAAGATACATACATACATAATATCACGCCTTTATCCCTAATGGGGTAGGCAGAGCGAAAACGACCTAAACAAAGGTCGTTCCACCACGTCTGACAAGTTTTGAGGGTCATAACAGATGATTATGTATATTGCTATAGTGACAGGTTGTCAGCCCATCGCCTAATTTGCAATACATTGAAACCCTCGAATCCCTTAGCTGGTTTTTACAGCATGCCTGGGAGGAGATGCAGCTGGTACATTCTATGTTTTTCTATCACTTCCAGTCCAGCATGGAAGTGGAAATATAAAGATATATAGACATAATTAGTATATATTCTAAAATTTCTGGTGGAATAACCCGTAATAAAATCCGCAAGATTACAAGCGAAAATACTTGTGTATTTTGGGATTCCTAGCGATGTATTATCCCCCAGGCAACGACTACTGGGCTTGTCTGTGAGGTGAAAGCTTTTATTTGACTGTTGATGATCTGTGTGATTTGATTATAGATATTAATATGTATGCTGTAAAAATCAGCTAAGGGAATCGAGGGTTTCAGTGTATTACAATTTAGGCAATGGGCTGACAACCCGTCACTATAGCAATATACATAATCAACATCTGCATTAACCCTTAAAACTTGTCAGACGTGGCGGAATGACCTATACTTAGGTCGTTTTTGCTCTGCCTAGCCTATTAAGGATAAAGGCGTGATTTTATGTATGTATGTATGTATGTATACAGGGTGTAAGGGACAGCGTCCCGCAAACTTATCGGGGTTGCTCAGTCAACGAAACTGAACAACTACCACCAGGTTTTTTTTTTCAGGAAATGAAAATAAAAATTTGCTTTTTCATACAAAATGACCACATTGATCAGACAATTTTTATGGAATTAAGCAATTTTTTTTTTGTATTTCCTGAAAAAAAAAAACCTGGTGATAGTTGTTCAGTATCGTTGACTGAGCAACCCCTATAAGTTTGCGGGACGCTGTCCCTTACACCCGGTATGAAATCGTACCTTGAGTCGTCTCTCGTGTATATGTGGTCGCGCGATGTTGGCGAGCGCTCGTAGCGCGTCACAACCCGCGCCGCATAGGATACCGTACTCTAGACCTAGAAAGTAAAAAAAAAACGATCAATTTTGTTTCTCTAAAAAAGCTTTAATATTTTCGTGGTTGTGTTGAAGAAGACGTCAACATTTGCCTCGCCAGTCTACTCGTGACCATGGAGCAGGAAACTGCTCCGAAATATCGAGGTAACAATAAAAATAATCCTGTTCAAAATAACAATTTAATTGTACTGTGGTATCGACATATTACGGGTTATTTTACATTTTAAATTGATAAAACAATTAAAGAAAAAGAAAATTGTCTGACCTGCGCAAGCGCCGACCACGAGCGTCACTGCGTATACCACCAACTCTATTTCTGAAACATAGAATGTACCAGCTGCATCTCCTCCCAGGCATGCTGTAAAAACCAGCTAAGGGATTCGAGGGTTTCAATGTATTGCAAATTAGGCGATGGGCTGACAACCTGTCACTATAGCAATATACATAATCATCTGTTATGACCCTCAAAACTTGTCAG